>JAQQAC010015468.1:1970232-2028507 GCA_029783875.1 Phataginus tricuspis
CTGGCAGCCTCTATATCCTGGTGATCTGTCTTCACGTGGGAGGTGGTAGAGGGAGTGGGTACAGGCTGGGGTTATGGGGTTTGTACATTTTAGGTATTAGCTGTGTCCCCTGGGCAAGTGGTTTAGTCTTGGTGTCCTTGCCCACACAATGGGAATGATGATAGGATTCTAGTTCAAGGGCAGACATTGACCTTCACAATTACAAAGTCAGGTGTGCACAGCTATGCCTGTTCTTATTCCTTTAAAATCAGACATATCTCTTGGGATCCCATTTCCACTGAGCACAGGGAAAAACAATCTGCCTGTTCAAAGGGACTTAGCCACATCTGGTTTAAGACATTCCTTTCTGGAGAGTTTATTTCCACTGCACCCCTTCTTCTTCCCTTTTCCTCACGGGACTCTGTTCCCACCAGAACTTTGCTGCCCTTTCCACATAAGGGATGAGCACCTGGTCCATGTGTCATTCCCTGTCCTTGTTGGTTTTTCTTAAATGTAAAAGTTGAGGTGACATTCACATAACACAAAATTAACCACTTTAATGTGTTCAATTCAGTAGAATTTAGTACATTCACAATGTTGTAAAACGATTGCCTCTGTCTGGTTCCAGAGCTTCTTCATCACCCCAATAGGAAACCCTGTCCCCTTTAAGCAGTCACCCCCTATTCCTTTCTCTCCCAGGCATTGGTAATCACTAACCTGCTTTTTGTCTCTGTGGATTTACAGGAATGTGTGTATGTATATATTTGTGACCAGCTTCTGTCACTTAGCCTGATTTTTCAAGGCTTATCTACAGTGCAGCAAATATCAGTACGTCATTCCCTTTTATGAATAATATTCCATTGTATGGATAAACCCCATTTCATGTATCCATTCTCCTGCTAATGGGCATATGGGCCGTTGCTATTTTAACTATTTTGAATGATGCTGCCATGAACATCGGTGTACCACCTTTTATCCCAGTTATTTTTGGGTGTACACCTAGGACTGAATTGCTGGGTTATGTGGTACTTCTATGTTTAACTTCTTGAGGAACTGCCAAACCGCTGTCCATAGCAGCCAAGTCATTTTACACTCCCACCAGTAATGTCCAAGTGTTCTAATTTCTGCACATCTGCTGAGATCCTTTTGCACCATTTGTAACCATTTTAAATTCATATAACTGTGCTTAGCTGATTTCCTTTAAGCCTTCCTGGATGTATGAGCTCCTTGGATTGCTGAGTACAGTTATGCAGGTTGTGCACTGCACAATCCCACATAGTATTCACGAAATAGTCACTGTAGATTTGTATATTTATTATATATTTTGCAAAAAATGGCAGCAAAGTGTCCTGGAGAAGGAGAGTCTTTTCACATTTGCACAGGAGTGCCCTCTGGACTAGCTGTGCTGCTGTGCAGGTGGACCCCTAGATCCCTCACCCTACTTCCCTTTCTCCACCTTCTGCTCCAGCTGGCCTGGAGCCTGTGCCATTGGTCACCACTGCATCTTGCTGTTCCAGTCCTCCTGGCAGCAATCACTGTCACAGTGCCTTCTCCCCGTGTGCACTGCAGCACTGGGTTCAGAGCTTTGATTACAAGATACCATGGCTTTTGCTTAAAGAAGTGCTTTTAAAACTTTGTTAGCCCCTCTCTAATTCAACTCAGGTCTGCAAGAGAAGAGCCAACTCGCACATCCCTGGGGAACCAGCACATTCTCAGGCATGAGCTAATTTGACTGTCTCAGCAAACTTGCAAGCAGGAAGTGATTTATATGCCCGCTTTGCAGACTAGGAAATAAGGCTCAAAAGGTAAAATGGCTTGCTTCAAGCCTCCCAGCAAGCCTCCCAGCAGACTGATCACAATGAACATTTATTTAGTGCCTACTGTGTGCTAGATGCTATTGTAAGAGTTGGTTTTCATTTATTTACATTAATGTAGTGATTTTTAGTGATGCAAAAGTTGAGGACTGAGAAGGTAGGTCATGAGTCTGGGGCCCAACTGCTGCAGAGCAGAGACCCTGCTCTTCACTGTGAATGCTGGCGGATGGATCACTCTTGGGAGGGTAGAGTGTTGAGATGCATGGAGAAATTGTTTCATTTCAGGTGCTAAGCTTAGTATCCGAATGTAATCTAGGCTCAAGCATGGAGCCCTGGGCATGGTTCTCGTATAGAAGGACCATTGAAAGTTGATTCCTGAATGTTTGGTGAACATAATTGATGTGGAGAGGAAGATGTGTCTGGTCTGGCTAATAAACCAGGACTCTTATTGGTTCTGAGTTTTGTGGCAATATTATACTTTGTTTCTCAGCAAGATTGTACTTTGGAAAACTGGCAAAAGGCGGTGTTCTGGATCTTATGGTTTGAGGCATTTTATACTTAAACTCCTGCTCTTGGTTTCCTAAGGAGTGTGTGGGTGGGAGTCTCTGAGGTCTGCTTAGTGAGACCCACCAAAGTGGAGGTGCAGAGGGCTTGCTCACACAAGCCAGGCCCCTAATTGCATTGTCCTACCATGTGGGTGGCAACTCTACACAGTCACGAACCATGCCACTCATAATGGTGGGGGTGCTTGATGAAAAACAGTATGTTGGGGCTTCTACCTACGGTGTCTGCCTTTGCAGTACATGTTTGCTGCAGACTTGCAGGCTCAGAGCATGCCTCTGAGGGTTTAACAGGCCCTGGCAGAGAATTAACAATCTCGAGAGGGAACACAACCGCGAGAGCTCTGGGCAGGCTCAAATTTCCCGTATCTGGTACAACTTCTCCTTCACTGGGTTTGGTTGGGCTGCTCCTCCATGCTGTTAAGGTTCCTCAGGCTGTGTCATCATTACCTCATTCTAGATTCAGGACCATGTTGACTGAGCAGGAGGATTATGGTTATGTAAATTTCCATCAAATGTATATTTTCTCTATTTTGCATAGGGAGGCTCTCTCCCCTTCCCTAGTCATTGACTGATCCAGTCAGGGTCATTAGTGCTTTGAGTCAGAGTCACATGATTTGGGGGACATTTATCTTCATTGGCAGAGGGTCTTAGGGTGGAGGGCCACAGAGCTCTAACACTGATTACTCCTTCCTACCTTGTTATTAAAAAAATTAGCATACATTAAGTTGAGTTTTTTGTTGTGTGGTTCTGTGAATGTTAACTCACATAGATTTGTGTAACCATCTTCACAACCAGGATACAATATAGCTGTACCACTCAAAGAATCTCCCAGATGCTACCTACCCCTGTGAGGTTCCCCATCACATAACTTGGTTTCCTACAGAATGTCAGGTCAAGTGGAATCAGAGTGTGTAGCCTTTTGAGCATGGCTTCTTTCACTCAGCTTCATGCCTTTGGGATCCCATGAGGTCACTGCATGTGTCAGTAGTTCATTCCTTTTCTTTTCTGATTGGTATTCCATTATCTGGATATACCATGTCTTGTTTATCCATTCACCAGGTAAAGGACATTTGGGTTGCTTCTGTTTTTGGTGATTATGAATATAGCTGTTATAAACACTTGTGTGCAGGTTTTTCTGTGAACATATGTCTGTATTTCTCTTGGGTAAATACCCGAGTGAGATTGATGAGTCATATGGTAGGTAAATGTTTGAGCTTTTAAGAAACTGCCAGACTGTTTTCCAGAATGGCCGCCCCACTTTACATTCCCACCCCATTTCTCCTTATCTTCACCAGCACTTGGCATTGTCAGTATTTTTTATTTTAACTATTTTAGTGAGTGCATAGTGGTTCTCATCATGGTCTTGATTTGCATTTCCCTAATGGCTAATAATGTTAGACATCTTATCATTTGTTTGCTCATTTGTTATCCAAGTACCTTCTTTGGGGAAGTGTCTATTAAAGTCTTCTGTTCATTTTTAATTGGGTTGTTTTCTTCCTGTTGAATTTTTAAAAAGTATTTGAATATGATTGACATGCAATGAACTGCATACATTTAAATCATACAATCTGATGGTTAGACACATGTATTCATCTGTGAAACCTTCACCGCAATCAAAATAGTGAGAATTTATTGGCTCCAGTTTCCTAAAGTCTCTCTCACCCTCCCCTTATCTCATTCTCAGGCAACTACTGACTGCTTTCTCTCACATGTCAGTATGAGTTTCTTAGCTGTATATTAATGTACTCATTCTTTTGACCAGCTGGCTTCACTCAGCATGATTCTTTCAAGATTGGAGCATGTGGTAGCATGTCTCACTAGTTCATTCTGTTAATCATGTCTGTTCATCTGTTGGTGACTATCTGGGTTGTTTCCAGCTGGGGGCTAGTATGAATAAAGCTGCTGTTAACAGTCATGTCTATGTATTTGCATGGATGTAAGCTTTCCTTTCACTCAGGCAAATACCTAGGAGTGGTATGGCTGGATCATATGGTAGATTAGAGTTTACATTTTTAAGAAGTTGCTAAACTGTTTTCCAAAGGAATCACATCATTTTGCATTCCCACTAGCAGTGTAGGAGAGTCCCCATTTCTTCATGTTCCTGCCAACACTTGGTGTGATGAGACTTTTTATTTCAGCTTTGCTCTCAATAGGGAGATTTTCATTTTTGATTTGTGTGCCATTTACTGCTTTATCTTACCTTATTGCACTGGCTGAGACTCCCAGGATGATGTTCAGTATGAATGGTGATAGTATAGATGACTTGCCTTATTCTCAGTCTTAGGAAGAAAGTGTCCACTCTTCCATCATCATTACTATGATGCTAAATATAGTTTTTTTTCTTGTTTGTTTGGGGTAGATTCCCTTTCTCAGATTGAGGAAGTTCTCTTAGGTTTCTAGTTTGCAGAGTTTTTAAAAAAATGAATGGATATTGAATTTTGTCAAATGATTTCTCTGTATCAATGCACTTGCTATTTCACATGTAAATTTCAAAAGCCAATTCACATATTTTTTTCTTCTTCACACTGTTAATGTGGTAGATTACATCGGTCAGTGTTTGGGTCATGAACCAGCCTTGCTTTCCTGGGGTGAACTCCACTAGGTTGTGGTTTATTATCTCTTCTTACATTGGTAGATTAAATTTTCTAGTATTTTGTTAGGATTTTTGTGTCTGTGTTCATGAAGGATATTGGTTTTTAGCCTTTTTTCTTTTTGAACTTGCACTGTCTTTGGTTTTGGTATCAGGGTAATGCTGGTCTCATAAAATTAATTCATAAGTATTTCCTTCTCTTCTATTTTCTGGAAGAAATTGGGTAGAATGGTTTTATTTCTTCTTCAAGTGTTTGGTAGAATTAATCAGTAAAACTACCTATGCCTGGAGACTTCTTTTTTGAAAGGTCTATGAATTCAGTTTTTTAAATAGTGATAAAACTTTTATCTTTGTCATCTTGGGTGACTTTTGATAGTCCTGGTTTTTGGAGAGTTTCTTCGTTTTATCTAAATTGTCAAATCTATGGCATAATGTTGTTCATAGCATTGTTTTTTTTACATCTTTGATATTTCTAGTAATATTCTTTCTTGTGTTCCTGATATTAACAAGTCATGTCTTCTGTTTTCCTTATCACCCTTGCTAGAGTTTTATCAGTTTTATGATTTTGAAGGAATTTTTATTTCATTGATTTTTTTCCCTATTATTTTTCTCTTTTCATTGATTTCTGTTCTTTATTATTTATTTTCTTCTGCTTGCTTTGGCTTATTTCACTCTTCTTTTTCTAGTTTCTGAGAATGGAAACTTAGATCCTTGGTTTAAGCCCCTTCTCTTTTAATATAAGTATTTAGTGGACAGATTTCTTTCTTAGCTTTGCTTTAGCTGAATTTAACCAATTTTATGTGATGGTTTCGTTCTCATTCAGTATTTTCTTATTTCCCTCCAGAATTCCTCTTTGATCCATGGGTTATTTAGATGTCTGTTAATTTCCAAGTTTTTGGATATGTTCCTGTTACTTTGTGCAACTTATTTCTAGTTAAATTTCATTATTATCAGAGAACATACTTTGTATGATTTTCAGTTCTTTTATTATATTTGTTAAGGTTTGTTTTATGACTCAGGAAATGAGCATTGATCTTTGTGTGCTTGAGAAGAAAGTTCAGTTTGCTGTTGGTGGTGTTTTATAAATTAGATCCAGTTGCTTGATGGTGGTGTTCAGTTCTGCATCCTTACTGCTTTCCAGGGAAGACTCCAGTAATATTTGTTCTTCTTCTCAGTTCTGTTGGGTTTATGTCATTATTTTCCTATAAATAATGTGTTGTTTTTCTCTGGCTGCTTTCAAGACTTTTTCTTTGTCTTTTGCTTTGAGAATTTTGATTATAATGTATCTAGGTTTCTTTGAGATTATACATTTTAGGATTCACTGAGCTTGAATCTGTAGGTTTTGCTTTTTGACAAATTTGAGAAGTTTTCAGCCATTATGTCCTCAGATATTTTTCCGCACTGCATTCTTTCTCCTTTCCTTCTGGGATTCCTAGGACATGAATGTTAGGCCTTTTGGCACACGTCCCTGAGTCCTTGGTCTTTTGTTTTTTTGTTTTAAAATTTTTGTTTCTTTTCATTTTTATTGTTCAGATAGGATAATTTCTATTAATCTATCTTCACATTCAATGACTCATTCCTCCGCTATCTTGAGTCTATTATTGAGCCCATACAGTGAGACTTAAAGTTTTGGTTTTTGTGCTTTTGAGCTCTAAAATTACAATTGGGTTCTTCTTTTTATCTTTTCTGATACAAGTGTCCAGGTTTCAGGCCACTTAAGAGTTCAGACTGGGGTTAGCGGAGGAAAAGGTGTAGCCCTGATCTGGCCCTGCGGGAAGGCAGGAGAAACAAAGCCTCAGTCACAGATGGCTCTAGCATCCCCTCAGGGCTTCTCCCCCAGCCTGGCTTGGCCATCACCTGTGTATCCTTTTCTCATTAGGGGTGCATCTCTGAAGTCCCCTCCTCCTCTGAGAAGCATCTCATCTCAAGGACTAGCAGGCACACAAAACATGGGGCCCCAGTTTAATCATGTCCAGAGTGCTAATCGACCCGTCGTGGTTATTTGTGGCTGTGCCTTTGTCTCCCTTCCCCCATTAACCCTGAGTTCTTTAAGGGCTGAGTCTCCACTTACTGACGTGTTCCTAGTGCTTAGAGGAATGCCTGGCACACAGAAGGCTTAATTTTTTTTAAAGCCTATTGAATTACTGACTGACAAGGTGGCTTAGAGAGATGAATTCTGATGTGAAGCCTGAAGGGACCTGCTCTGGGGCTCTGAGAGGGTTTGTTGAGATTGATCTCAAGAATGAACTTTCAGAAACATGGGTCCAAGGGTGAGACTCAGGGTGCCCAGGAACCCCTCACACTCTGTGCAGGATGGTGTGTGTGGTTTTCCTGGGTGGACTCTCCCTTGCTGAAATTGGGTGCCCTGTTGTGTTTGTGAGTCCTGCATGGTCAACACCCCTGCATTTTAGCCCAATCTCATCACTTTCAAGTTCCCCCTCACCATGGTGCCCTTTGGTCATTTCCATCTCAAGGGTGTGAGAAGTAATTTTCTGGCAGAAATGCACTGAAGGTCTGTAGCTCTTAAAGGGGCCATACTCTGTAGTAGTTGGGCTATATTTGGGACTCCTCAGTCACAGCATGTGTTGCCAATGGCCTTGGAGAGATAACACACCAGTGGGTCCCCTCATTTGGGTCCTGAAAGGTGGCCCACAGCACAGAGATGCTTGCTGAGTTCAAGGGGGATTACATCTCCACCCCAAATGGCAGAGAGGAAGCCTCCCTTTACAAGACCAGTTTAATTGACAAAAACATGGTGGGGCATTTCCATTTACTGGGAGGAGATGGTGTTAGTGTTGGCCTGAGGGCTTAGGCTTGGTTTACAAGTCAGGCAAATGCTTCATTGGTCAGGATGGGTGAGGATCTGCTGCAGTAAGAAGCAACCCTGAACTGAGATGACAGGTGCTGAATCTTGCGGATGCAAAGTTGACTGTGGGTGGAGGTGGCTCTCCAGGACCACCCCCGGTGAATTTTCTCAGTGTTCAGGCTGGCTTGATCTAGAGGCACCGCCAGAGCTGCATGTGCTTCTGTGACCCAGGGCTAGACAGGGGAGCGGAGGAAAGGAGAGATGAAACACTTTCACCCAAAAGGGACACCACCATTTTCACTCTCATTTTATTGGCCAATGCAGGTCATGTGGCCACACTCAACCCTGAGGCATTTCTGGCAATGGGTTGGCAGTAGTGACACCCACCTGTGAAGCTCGCTTGAATGCCAAGGTAGTCTGGAGGCCCGGGGTCAAATCCTGGCTCTGGCCACTTGGTTTTGTGTCCTGGTGTGAGCTGTTAACTGCATGCCTGTTGCCTCATGGTGGGTGCATGGGTGCACGCAGGACTGGATGAGTCCATCCAAGCCATGCACCAGAACAGTACTCCACTCTGTACATGCTCAGGTGGTAGGAGTTCTTATAGAGATGGCCGAGGCAGACAAGGGGAGCTTGCTGGTTGGTGGGAAGGGCAGGTGGGGAGCTGGCTAGAGGCACCCAGAGCTAGAGATGCCAGCCCCACAGGGACTCTGTCTCTCTTTCATTTCTGCTTCTGGAGTTTGCTTTATTATCTTAGGACAGATGTCCCCACAAGGCCCAATGTGTGACTGCAGACTTGGTCCCAAAGAGGAATCTTTTTTCTCCAGGTCCACATAGAAAAATCCCAGGGAATGCCACAATAGCTTCCTCACATGCCTGTGCATCGACCGATCACACAGGCCAGGGCGTGGGGTCCTGTGCTCGGCACCCCACCACCTGTAGACAAGGGGCCATTCCCCAAGGGGGAGAAGATCGTGTGGCTGACAAGGGAGCCCAGACTCAGTGGATTTGGCTCCGTTTATGGGCCCACCCTGTTGGTGGCTCTCTTGGGCCCTCCCTCTTGTTGGAGGGGCCCTGAGGAAGGGTGGGGCTCTCCCTGTCCATGCCTCGTAGATGTAGATTTAGATCACAGCCTCCCCTTGCATGCTGTAAAGGGGATGGTTGGAGCCCAGCCCAGACAACCACGGTGATCTGTGAGATCATGCAGGAGCTGAGACCACATGGGGCCCGGACTTGGTGCCATAGCCCCTTGTCCCAGATTCGCCCAGCTGGGTGTGGGGTCAGGGATAGGGCTGGTGGGGCATCTCTTGGGATCCATGCTGTCAGGCCCCTCCCAGCACCTGCTGAGCCCAGGAGGTGGGGAGGAGGTGTGTAGGCTGGTCAGCCCTCCCACCAATGCCCAGCCCATGGAGCGGGTCAGACCTCGGTGCTGGGAGGGGAGCAGGGGTGCAGAGGGAGGTCCTGGCAGCCTCTGGGCCCCCTGCCGCCAAGCTGCATTCCAGGACGCAGGAGATGTTCTCTGTAGCAGCAGAAGTGGCAAGAGGAGGTCCTGGGGGGAATCGGAGTCAGGACCCGGCCCTGACCCCAGAACACCGAGGTCTGGGGCCCCTAGTCCTCAGAGAGGACTTTTGGGAGTACTTTTGCGCACTGAATCCATTCAGAGCCACTTCTGGGTGTGCCACAGGACCTCAGGCAAGCCTCCTTGCACTCTGAATCTCCATTTCCTTGTCTGTAAAGTGGGACCACACACCTGCCTCTGCAAGTGGCCGTGAAGCAGGAAGCCGAAGCGTGTGTGCCGAGAAGGCCTTCCCGGGGGCCCGCCAAGCGCAGCGCACAGCCGCCGGCTCCCTCCGCCGCTCGGTTTCCTCAGGGCTGTGGGAGGTCTGCGCAGGCTGGCCTTGGAGCTCTAGTCGCCGGGGCTGTGTTAGCTCTCAGAAGCAGTTGTAATAAGCACCCGATACCCTGAAAAAAAATACAATCTCACTTTTGCCAGAACCAGTGGAATATGAAATAAAGCTCTGAGCATGTGGTTGGTAAAAGATGGCCTGGTCATTTTTGCCAATACTGTTCATTTAGGCACGAACACCCCCACCCCGGTCGTCCCTTCTTTGGAGATGCCGGTGAGCACAAATCACCCTCCAGCCCAGCCTGGTGGCCACCCTGGTGAGGCTGGTGGGAGCCGCGAGGTCCCAGAGGTGCCCCTGTGACAGCGTGCTGACCGTGCTCACAGTTTACCCTCTGCGGCCCTCTCCCTGCCAGGCTGCACCGCGGGCTTGCGGGAGTGCCAGTCCGAGCCAGCATTCCGCCGGAACCACCTGCGGGGGGCGGGGGTCCTGCGCAGTGAGCCAGGCACCAAGGAGCCTACGGAAGGGGATGCGGCCCCTGCCAACCAGGAGCTTCCGCTCCCTGTGTGGAACGAGCCACACCCACGTGTGAGAGCGTCCGTCACGTGCCACGACAGGCAGTGGGAAAGTAGGGCCGCAAGCATGGGGACAGGTTCAGATCCTGGTTTTGCACTTATGTGCTGTGTAAACTCGGGCAAGTTACTAGTTCCTCCGAGTCTGTGTTCTTATCTGTCGCTGGAGATGGGCGCCCGTGTCTCCGGTGCAGATCAGAGCCACAGTGAGGTCTGTGCCTTCCTCACCCAATGGACGGATGGAGATGCAGAAACTGGACAGTTCAGCATACTGGTGAGTAGATGCAGAAACTGGGTGTTTTTCATACATGGCTGCAGAGAAGGTGAGTGAGGCCATCTCTAAAGACAGCACTTCCGAAACACCAACTGAAATGCCAAATACACATATCCTCTGATGCAGCGATTCTAGTCCTAGAAATGATATTAACACCACACTCACACAGATGGCATGATTACAGTCACAACACATAGAAACATCGTAAATATCTATCCACAGAAAATGTTAGAAAGATGACAGTTTAGTCATAAAATAGAGTATTATGCGGCTGGAAGACAGAACGAGGCAGAACTCGCCATGCAAGTGGAGTAGTTGCCCTGTGGCAGCCCCTGCGGGCTCGCGCCTCATTTGGGGGGACAGTTCCCAGCATGCTAATTTCAGCCCTTCTCGGACCCTTCGTGCCTCCTTGTTCTGCCGCAGGGGTCTCTCCAAAGCTCCGTCCAGGAAGGGTGTCACTCAGCTGGGAGGGTGGGAGCCAGTCCCTGCCACCTGTTATTTGAAGACAAAGTCAGGTGACTCGAAAGTTCCTGGGAAGCTCCCAGGGGGACTGAGTCCTGGCCTGTCACAGAGATGGTCAGATAATGAGTTCATGCAAGGCGCGCAACCCAAGTTCGCTGAATTCAGCAATTAGGTGACGTGAACTTGTTTTCAGTGTTTTGAATTGTATGGTCATTTTCTATTTATGACAAGTGATGTGGTCATCAATTGCTGACATCACAAAGCTCCCTTTTAAGGTACACATACTTCTGTTTAACCGCTCTTGGGCCCTGCTGGTCACAAGGGCCCAATAGTGTAGGATTCCTGGTCCGCGAAATGCCCAGAACAGGCAGATCTTAGACACAGACGGCAGATCAGTGGCCAGGGTCCGGGGAGGAGCTGGGGTGCCTGCTGATGGGACCGGGGCTCGGGAGCCGGATGGGGTGGTGGGTGAACAGCATCCTGAATGCACTTAATGCCCCTGAATTGTATGCTTTAACGAGGTTAAAACGGCACTATTGTGTAACGTACAACAAAAAAACAATGACAATGGAGTGGCGGGCGGGTTCAGAGATGTTAAGTGAGTGAGAATACAGCTGGGTGGGAGGCGAGAAGGGCCGGGGTCCAGCTGGGCTCAGCAGGCCATCCCGGCGGGCACACCAGCGTCGGGGGTGCCCTTGGCTCCCAGGGCCTGGCCAGGCCAGCTCTGTCCTGTGGCTTCCAGCGGGGCTCCTTTGATCTCCTTTCACGTCTCCTGTGGACGCTCCTACGTGGCGGTGCTGAGCGGGGAGCCCTCTCTCTGAAGCCCAGTCTTAAAAGCTGGCCTTGCCTCAAGCCAAACGAAGGTCAAGGAAAACAAGATTTATTTCCAGGGAGAAGCCAAAACTATGTTTGCTGTAACATCAGGCGTCACATGATGATGTGGTCCCCCGCCGTGGAAAAATACTTCCATCTAGCTTCTCCTATTAATGACGGCGGCCAGCCCGTAAGAGTTAACGTGCCAGCCGCCCCGGAGCGGAGCTGTCTCAGGGGCCTTTGATCGCCCTCCTCGTGGCTGCCGGCCCTCAGAACTGTTTTCACTCCGTATTTTCCCTTGATGGGTTTGCAGGAAGGTAATTAAATTATTAAAACTTTAATTGCCTTCCTGTATATAATTATCGCCTGTTAAAGGACACTTTTTATTCACAGGCTGAAAAGCCTATTTTTTTTCACGTTTTCTCTCCAGAAATGACCTTGCTCTGTGTGTTGTGAACCATTAGTATGTTGTGGGATTTTCTTCTTTTCTGTGTTTAACGTTGGTCAGTGTGAAGTGGTGTTCTTGCTTCCCCTCCTGGGCCCCGGGCCACTCCTCGCTCGGCCCGGGTACAGAGGGACCAGTGGTCGGCTGAGGAAAGCCGCGGCAGGCAGGCCGTCTTCTGGGGATTCCCCATGCGAAGGGGCACGGTTGCTTCTCGCCGAGGACTCTGGTTCCCTGGGTGGTGTTTTTAGGCCGCCTCACTCAATTCCTTCATTTTACAGTCAGAAGAGCTGAGGCTCAGAGAGGGCGCCTGGCATGCTCTGGGTCACACGGGAGTCACAAAACAGGGATTCAGCCCAGGTCTCCTCTGGGGTGACCTGCAAATAAAGACCTTTGTTCATTTTGCTTGTCCTTAATCTCCAGCAAAGTGTGATTCTCTTGTCTAATGAGCTCTTGATGGCATTCTTGCCACCTCTCTAGTCCTCTGCCAGGGGAGCGAAAGCACCAGGGATCATCACATCTGTGGGGTTGTACGGCTCTTCCAGGAGCACGTGCCCCCGACAGCCCCCGGGACCTGAGTGTAGCTCCGTGGCTGTCACCGGTTCACCCCAGTCTCCTGCTGATGACAACTATGTCACCACACCCCCTTTCTTGTCCTGAAATGGGATTCACACGGCATAACCAACCTGCAGACAGCATTTCAGAAACAGTGCCATAGCTCTTATACAAAGGAGAAGTAAGGGGAAGTCATTCCTCTACAACACACGAAATAGGCGAAGGGGATAAAGAGGTACAAATGGCAAATTGTAAAAGAAGTTAGACATAGGAATGGAAATATGACATAAGGAATTTAACTGATAATATTGTAATGCCTTGGGACGGTACTGGGGTGGCTGCACTGACGGTGGAGGCCCCTTGGAAAGGACACGAAGGCCTCTTCACTATGTTGCGCACCTGAAACCGATGCCAGGGTTCTTGTTTGCGGAGTCGAAGAATGAACTTAGCAAACAGTCAAGGTAGGAGCGCCAGGGAGACTTTTATTGAGAGATACAGTGAGAGGACAGACAGAGCTCCTGGCTCACGCCAGGAGGGGACAAGACAGCCCATAGTGGTGCATTGTCTGGGGTTTTATAGGCAGTTGAGGATATTCGGGAACATGAAAAAAAGCTTAGGGGTGTGGACTTGTTAGGTGGTCCCTGAATATTTAGAATTAACTTAAGGAATTTCCTGCCTTGATTTCTCCCTGGGATACCGGCCTCTTGGTGTGGGAGCATATCAAAAGGCAGCCTGCCCCGCTCCCAAGGTGGGCTGAGGTATTGTCTGTTTGCTGAAGAGTAAGTTAAGAATCTAACTTCTTAAACTTTCTGGGTGTTAAAATGCAATCTTATCTTTAAGGTAGAATCCTTCCTGCCTTTTACTATGTTGTTTACAGCTGGGTCTGCAGGCTAAATTAGTTGCCCAGTTTGCAAAACCACCTCATCAGATCTGAAGGAGGAAAGACAGCACACAGGCCTGGGCCTTTAGCATGCTATGGTGAATCTTACACATGATTACAAATGATTAGCAGAATAACAACATGTGCTACTCTGCTTTACCTGCCTCGCTTTTTCCAGAGGCACCTCACCCTATTCTGTTCAAGCCCATGGGCCCTGTCTCAAAACCAGCATAATATGGTATCAACTTTATTGCAATAAAAAATTAATTAATTAAAAAACCCCTAAGATTCAACAATTCTACATACGAACGGTCCTAATAAATGCACTGTTTTTCAGCCCACAAAATAAAATGAAATACATGTTTCAATATGTAAGTGCTCCGACTCACCTGGGGCCTCACTAGAGGTCTTGACCGTGTCTCTCCCTTCCTATCATGGCCGAGTTTGGGTCTTAAAGAAGACGCTCCTCTGAGGCGCACTGTCAAGTCCTTCTTTTTGTACTTGGGATTTCGAAAACAGACTAAGGATTTTCTTGTAGACCCAGAGACTAGCCAGGCGGACCACAGCCTCAGGGGGCACTGCTCAGAGCTGCATGGACCCCTGGGCTCCCACTGTGTTTGACGCAACAATTTTTAGTAAGATTTCAAACCGAGCACATGGTAGCCTTCCTTCATTTACGTGAGAGCTGCGTTCTTGGAAAATTCAGGTATATTAAAATCATTAAAAAATGTTTTGTATCTGTATGTAAAAACATTCCAGGCTCAGAAAATTGTAAAATGAGCTTCCATCTCTGTTGCCCAGGATGTGGGGCGGGCCCTGGGGGAATGAAACTCTCTTACCCAGTGCAGGGGGCCAGCCAGCCTTTGGCCAAACCCCTCCTCCCATAAATGCCAGTGTAGCGTGCTTGGGGGTCGGGGGCGGCAGCCAGGCAGGGGCAGACCTACCAGGAGCTCACGCCGCTCTGCAGGAAAGTCCACGCTTCGGGGTGTCTCTCGGGACCCGGGTGCGTCTGTGGGAGGCTGGGGCTGCCTAGGCACTGGAACCAGGAGGCTCCCACAGGGACTGGAGGGCTCGGGGTACAGTAGGAGAGGCTTTATGTTTTTAAGAGCTTTATTGAGGTAAAATTCACCTACCATACGATTTGCCTGCCTGAAGTATACAATTCAGTGTTTTTTTTGTAGATTCATAGAGCTGTGCAACCACCGCCGCTCTCTTGTCTCAGAGCATCTCATCACCCCAGGGGAAACCCTGTCCCCATGAGAGGCACGCCCACCCAGCCCCCGGCAGCCGCCAGTCTGCTGTCGCCGTGGTTGTGGGTATTCCAGACATTTCATGCAAATGGCCTCGTGCACTAGGCGGCCTTTGGGACTGGCTTTTCTCACTAGGCGGGGTGACCTCAGGGCTCATCCAGGCTGTAGCAGGGGTGAGGTGTCCTTCTGTTCACGGCCGACTAGTGTTCACTGTATGGAGAGACCACAGTTTGCTCACCGAGTCCCCTTTCGGTGGGCAGGGGCATTCTGAGGGTGCCGGTGGGAAGCTTGCTGCGGACCCCTCGCGGGGACCGGAGTGCTGGGCCAAGTGTGCAGAAGAGCGTCCTGTCCCCTGCCTTCCAAACAGGGATGCTTCTCCCTGAAACGGGGAGCGGGGTAAAAACCAGTCTTTATTCTTTCCTGCGCCGTCTCTGCTCATGAAGACCTCTGCCTGCCCCTGTTTCCCTCCATTCAAAATTCAGAACTGTTTGGTTTTAGAGGATGTGGGCCCCAAAAGGAGGAATAACATGGATTTTGTTTCTTCCCATTGGTTTCCATACACACACACACACACACACACGCACACGTACTTTTTTCCCATGTATATATATACACACATATACACACTTTAAAAAAAAACAAGCAGAACATTAAGGAAGATACATTTCATAAGAGTTATTTTGAGAACTGGGAGGTCATGGGACATCTCTCTGTCTCTCTCTCTCACACACACACACACACACACTCACTTGCACACACAGACCCTACCCTGTGTGCAGACCATGCGTGCATAGGTTATACCCGTCCAGGCCCGGCTTGCTAGGCTCAGAGAAGCCCTGCAAGCGGCGCTGTTGGCTGTGGGGTCCCAGGGCCGGCGGTGTGTGCGGGGCTCTGTGTGCTCTGTGCTCGCCGCCTGGGGAGGACAGCGAAGGCCACCCACATCGGTCACTCAGGGCTCAGATGCCGCCCCGCCCAGTGAACGGCGTGTCCTGTCCCACTGGGGCCCCACCTGGCCCCACGTGGGGCTCCTTCCCCTGGGAAGATGGTCTGTCCCATGGGCTGAGCCTCAGTGCATGCTGCATGCGTGTGGGGTGGAGAGGGTTCACAGTGGGAAAGGGGCCGACTCAGCCGGGGGTGGGGGGTGCCCTCCACAGGCCCGTTTACTCTCAGGGCATGATTTCAGAGGTCCCCGTACTGAAATTATGAGACCACCAAAAAAGCATTCTGGGGCCAAAAATGACTGTAAAAGGTAATAATTGTTAATAACTTGGCATCCACCTCATCATTCGAGCAGCCTGGTTTTGGCAGACATAAAGGACAACATTGTGAGCAAACAGGAAGGCAACAGCCCAGCCTGTAAACCTGCTAACCACACCATAACTGAGTATTAAATGGGAGTTTTTAATTAAATTCATAGCTAAGGATCTTTGCACCGACACAGAGAGGGGCCGCGGGGCATAAAGACAGAGTCGCGGCACTCTGAGCATCCCTCTGTCTCCACAGCCATGGCCGCGGCCTGAACCCGGTTGGTCCTGGGTTGACCCCAGGCTTCCGCTGGGCGCTTCAGGACGACGTTAATGAGGAGCCACAGGGCCCAAAACTGGGGTGCCCACGCGTCCCGGGCTGGCCACTGCTGCAGGGCGGCTGGCAGAGCTGTCCTCGCGGTGCTGCCATGGGGACCTCGGGGCTGTGAGCATGGCCTCCCGGTCAGCTCTCCGTCCTAGGTGGGCTGCCGGGTGCCAAGCAGAGCCGGGCTTTCTCTTTATGTGGGTGTTGGCCTTGACCTTCAAGCCTTCCCAGCAGGCCCCACATGCTTTACTAGGGCAGGTTTCAAGGGGCTGCCGGGAGGTAGCTTCTGCACTTGAGGTGTGGGCACCGCGCAGGTCTTGGCTTGTTCTCCGGGGGCCTCGGAGGAGTGGCCAGCGACTCACTCATCCTCGAAGGCACCTTTTCCCGCCCAGTCGATGAGGTAAGGATTGTCAGATGGATGAACTTTCATTTAAAAAAATAACCCCCTTCTCTCTCTCCCATAACAACTGCATGTCTGTGCAGAAAATCTAGACAATTCAGGACATTGTCTCTAAGAAAATGAAAATCATGTGTGACCCCGACACTTAGGGCTAAATTGTGCTGACATTTTCGTTCTTTCATTCTTCAACGCAGACGCCTCCCTTGACAGTGACAGTGGCTGCCCGGGGCTGCCGGCTGTCCCCACGCCAGGGGTTTTGTGTGGCACTGGCTCTCCAGTGACGGGAACCGCCTGTGGACGTCCTTCTAGGGACCCGCCCTGGAGCCCCGGGCAGCTGCGCCACGTCGCACAGATAGCACACGATGGTGTTAGGTCGCAGGTTGGTCCCAAAAGCCACATGGTCCCGGCTCCTGTGGATTCCTCAAACCTCTGGCGGGTCCGCGCTGGCCCCGCCCTGGTTCCCTGCTGCGCTCATTCACCTGGGAGTTCGTGCCTTGGCTCCGCAGGACTGGCGGGCAGATGGGTGGACACAGGGTCTGCGGGAGCAGAATCCGAGCCGGGCCTCTGTGGGGAGCCGAGGGGCGGGGGTCTGGCACCCCAGGCCCCTCACCCTGGGACAGCCCAGTGGTGGACGCTCAGGCTGGAGGTGGCCTTCTGCCTGGTGAGGCCTCCCCCGTGCCCTGGTGCGGACCCTGACCCTGCCCTCTGCTCCTCCAGCGTGATCTCGCCTGGCCTGCTGGCAGGCCCCACCACGGCCGAGTACAAGAAGTCCTCCCTGGTGCCCACCTCCCCTCTGGGACCCTGCACACCCCCCGGCCCAAGACCCTTGGCCCACATGTTTGTTCCGCTCGAGGTCCCGGTTGTCCGTTAGGCATGGATTTGCCCCAGTCCTTCCTTCCCTGCCATCAGAGCTGCGTCGGTATTTGTGGTTTTGTTGGTGAGGACTGAGGCGGAGAGGGCTTTCCCTTCACCAGAGCACTGGTTCTCTGAAGCCAGGCGGCTGGCATTTGAGTCTCGGCTCTGCCACGTGACTTTGGGCAAGTCGCTCCTCCTCTCTGAGCCCCCACTTCCCCACCTGTGAAATGAGGATGAAAACCGTGACCCACCTCACAGGGGTGTTGTGAGGGCTAAATGCAGAGTACATAGAATCTCTATCACTATTAATTAACAGTAACTCATTAAATAATAATGTTAATTGTCAATTTTAATAATGGTTATTGCTTGTGTCACTGATAATTGTAATGATTAACATTGTCATTTAACAATAACATTATTATCCAAGTTGCCTGACTCTCCAGTCTTTGTTGTACCATGTGTTCCTCCCAGCATTTTTCAAAATAAATTTTTGATACATCATTTCATTTTTCAAATAGGTAATTCAAAGTAAAGGAAAGCAATTGTCCATCCACCTCTCACTGTGGCATCCCTGCAAGACCCCTGGCTCGCCTGCCACAGCCAAGTCCACAGCTGTCCCTCCTCCCAGCACAGCCTCCCACCTGCCGCTGCCTCCCCCAGGCCTCGGGCTCTCCTAATGTCTCCCAGGGTTTTGTGAAAACAGAAACCAGTGTTTTCTACCAGATGACTTTCTGAAATCTGTGACCCTCTGTTCAGAGCTGGGAATTTTCTTGCTCATTTCTGTGAATAATATACATGAGGAAGGTTCTCCAAGGAAGGAGGGAGCCCGAGGGTGGGGACGCCTCTGCACAGCTGTGCCCTCCGGCTGCTGGGATTAGGGTCCAAATGTGGGCTGAGCCGGACACGGAGTGCTGGGGGGCTGGCTCCCACCTCCTTCCCCAGCGGCCGTCTCTGCTCCCTCCACCTGTGGTTCTCTGCCTCTCCACGTGGGTGACCTGCGTTTCCACGCCAGGACTTCTGGTGACGTGAACTGCTCTGTCAGCTACCATGGCTTCTTCCCTCCTCCTCCCCAGACAATTCTGAGTTCCCAGCCCCAGAATGGGTCCCGGATCTTTGTGTCCCCACCTGCACCACTGCCACTCTGGCCCTGCCACCACCTGGACCGTGTCAAGGCCTGCAGTCCCGCCCCGCTGTCAGCCAGAGCAGCCAAGCGAGGCAATCGATGGCACCAGAGTGCGTCAGCCTGGCTGGGGGCTTTCTGCAGCCTCCTCTCGCCCTCACAAGATGGTCCAAACCCTGCCAGCCTCCTCAGTGCCATCCTGTGCGTCCCTACCCCACCTGCCAGCCTCTGCAATGAGCCAGGTCCCACCGGGGACCGCCCACCCGTCTGGCCCTTCTCGCGGTGGACTCGCTGCCTCCACGCTCTGGCTCCATGCGTGCCTTTCCCGACCCTCCTGCCGGGCCGATCCTTCCTTCCTCCGAGTCTCCTTCTGCTCAGTTCCCGACCAGCCCCCATCAGCTTTGTGTCAGACATTTTGTCTTGTCTCAGACTCGGAGCCAAGGACTTTGTTCTGCGCTCCCAGCATGTGCCTCGGTGATGCTTGTTGGCTGAATGGATGTCGGTGGGGTTTCCCTTCTGTATGGAGCTGATCTTTGGACTGGATTTTTACTGCCCAGAATGTTCTCATGGCTGCTCAAGGGAGAAGCTCTGGGTGTTTGGGGTGTCTCCTCAACTCCCCCACCCGACTCTCGCCACCCCCCTGCAGCCTGTCTCGGGGCTTCTCCGGGCAGGAGGGCCGGGAAGGGTTCGGGGCACGGCAGTGATTGCAGCTCGCCCCCCAGGGCTCCTCAGTCTACACAAAGTCGCCAGTGGTCTGGGGTCATGCGCTGCCCTCCTTCTGGTCCTCCTTCCTGGAGAGCCCCCCAGACCTCTCAAACTGCTCTCCCCATGGCCCCCACCCCGCAAGGCTCTGCTGAAGCCCACCCCTCCAGAATGCCCCCTGGATTCTCAAGCCTAAGCCCTCCATGCTCCCCCAGCCCCACTTCCAAGTGCCCCTGCCCGTCTCTGGTGGGGAGTGCCCACTCCTCCTGTGGCTGAGGGGCCAGTGGGAAAGCGTCTTTCTGTAAAAGGAACACCAGCCTTCGGGTGAGACTTCATTTCTCCCAGCAAGTCCACGCCAGAGAAATGAAACATGCCCACAAAGCCTGTCCACAGATGCTCTCAGCAGCATCATTCATAGTTGCCAAAAAGTGGGAGCCACTCGGATACCCACTGACTGATGGACGGATAAACAAAATATTGTCCACCCGCACCCTGACAGATGTCACAACGTGGATGTGCCTGTGAACGTGCTGAGTGAAAGCAGCAGACCCCAAAGGCCGCACAGGCGGACCCCAGACAAAACGCCTGGAACAGGTGGAGCCGGAGGGGGAGAGCGCCGCAGGGGCTGCCCAGGGCTGGGGTGGGGCAATGACTTGACCATGGGGATGGGGTTCCTTCTGGGGGGGATGCAAAGGTTCTGGAATTAAGAGTGATGGCTGCACACTTTGTGAACACACTCAAAACCACTAAATCACATACTTGAAAGAATTTTAAGATGTGTGAATTTTACTAAATGAAAAAATAAGCATTTTTTTTCTTATTTTAGCCTGATTCCTCCTCTCCCCTTCTTACATTCCCTGGCCTTTGCCGGGCACTGTTTGGACTGTAAGGTTTTTGTTTTTGCTAGTGAAATAACGCCCAGAGTGTGTTCTCAAGGCTTGCCAAGGAGGTCAAAACATGATACAGGGTCTGAGGACCTATGGGAAAGCAGCGTGGATAGAGTCGGGGGATGGAGCTTGTACAGAGGGTGCTGGGGCAGGGCTGGGCTGCCCTCCTGGCCTCTCCAGCAGGCGGGGGGGGGGGGGCAGCCTGGAGGGAGGTGCCTCCTAGTGCCCAGCCCCTGCTGCTCGCTGGCTCCCCCCAGAAGGGCCGAGTGAAGGGCCTGCAGGCTGTGTCTGTGGTGGGGAGTGGAGTGTGGGTGGGGGATCTAAGTGAGGAGTTCCGGTGCCCTTGACCTCTGCAGAAGGAGGTCCATGACCTCTGAGCTTCCTCCAGAAGCCCCCGAAAATGTGAACAGTGAGAGGTTGCCAATCTGGTTCTGATCTCTGCTCTGCTCTGTTTCACCCAGGGGCTTGGAGAAACCCCTGGGTCTTGGTTTCCCCTTCCTTTGATGGGAGTGTTGATGGTGAAGCTCCCTGGGCCTGCTGTGAGGCGGGCTGTGGGGCGTAGCGGCCGTGACAGTATTGCTGTGCGGAGGTCGTGGGAGACTCAGATGGCTGCCGCCTGGGTCAGGGGTTATCCCCCTGGGACAAAGGCCAGTAGGACGCCCCATGTTCCATGCATTCATTGTCTTTTGGTCTTTCAGCCGTAAGGGCTTGGAGGGCTTGGAACCAGGGTCCACTCCTGGCTGTGCAGCAGGAGTGTGGTGGAGTGGAGGACACCCAGTGTGTGGGGACAGCCAGGCTTTGAGAGTGACCCCCTTCAAAGGACATTAATTTTTTTTTTTTTACAATTTATTTTATTTTAGTATCATTAACCTACAATTACATGAGCAATATTGTGATGATTAAACTACCCCCTTCATCAGGTCCCCCCCACCAACCCTATTACAGTCACTGTCCATCAGTGTAGTGAGATGAGAATCACTACTTGTCTTCTCTGAGCTGTACAGTCCCCCCCCACGCCCCCCCACTGTATGTCTGCCAATCGTAATGCCCCTTTTACCCTCTTATCCCTCCCTTCCCACCCATCTCCCCAATCCCTTTCCCTTTGGTAACTGTTAGTCCATTCGTGGGTTCTGTGAGTCTGCTGCTGTTTTGTTCCTTCATTTTTTTTTTTCTTTGTTCTTATACTCCACATATGAGTGAGATCATTTGGTACTTGTCTTTTTTGGCCTGGCTTATTTCACTGAGCATAATACCCTCCAGCTCCATCCATGTTGTTGCAAATGGTAGGATTTGTTTTTTTCTTATGGCTGCGTAATATTCCATTGTGTATATGTACCACATCTTCTTAATCCATTCATCTACTGATGGACACTTAGGTTGCATCCATTTCTTGGCTATTGTAAATAGTGCTGCAATAAACATAGGGGTGCATCTGTCTTTCTCAAACTGGGCTGCTGCATTCTTGGGGTAAATTCCTAGGAGTGGGATTCCTGGATCAAATGGTATTTCTATTTTGAGTTTTTTGAGGAGCCTCCATACTGCTTTCCACAATGGTTGAACTAATTTGCATTCCCACCAGCAATGTAGGAGGGTTCCCCTCTCTCCACATCCTCGCCAACATTTGTTGTTGTTTGTGTTTTGGATGTTGGCCATCCTCACTGGTGTGAGGTGATATCTCATTGTGGTTTTAATTTGCATTTCTCTGATGATTAGCGATGTGGAGCATTTTTTCATGTGCCTGTTGGCCATCTGAATTTCTTCTTTAGAGAAGTGTCTATTCATGTCCTCTGCCCATTTCTTAATTGGGTTATTTGCTTTTTGTTTGTTAAGGTGCGTGAGTTCTTTGTATATTTTGGATGTCAACCCCTTATCAGATACATCATTTATGAATATATTTTCCCATATTGTAGGATGTCTTTTTGTTCTACTAATGGTGTCCTTTGCTGTACAGAAGCTTTTCAACTTGATATAGTCCCATTTGTTCATTTTTGCTTTTGTTTCCCTTGCCCGGGGGGATATGTTCATGAAGAAGTCACTCATGTTTATGTCCAAGAGATTTTTGCCTATGTTTTTTTCTAAGAGTTTTATGGTTTCATGACTTACATTCAGGTCTTTGATCCACCTTGAGTTTACCTTTGTGTATGGGGTTAGACAGTAGTCCAGTTTCATTCTCTTACATGTAGCTGTCCAGTTTTTCCAACACCAGCTGCTGAAGAGGCTGTCATCTCCCCATTGTATATCCAGGGCTCCTTTATCAAATATTAATTGACTGTAGGTGTTTGGGTTAATGTTTGGATTTTCTATTGTGTTCCACTGGTCTGTGGGTCTGTTTTTGTGCCAGTACCAAATTGTCTTGATTACTGTGGCTTTGTAGTAGAGCTTGAAGTCAGGGAGCATAATTCCCCATTTTATTACTCCTTCTCAGGATTGCTTTGGCTATTCGGGGTCTTTTGTGGTTCCATATGAATTTTAGAATTATTTGTTCCAGTTCATTGAAGAAAGCTGTTGGTATTTTGATAGGGATTGCTTTGAATCTGTAGATTGCTTTAGGTAGTATAGCCATTTTGACAATATTTATTCTTCTTAGCCAAGAGGATGGGATGAATTTCCATTTGTTAGTGTCCTCTTTAATTTCTCTTAGGAGTATCTTGTAGTTTTCAGAGTACAGGTCTTTCACTTCCTTCATTAGATTTATTCCTAGGTATTTTACTCTTTTTGATGCGATTGTGAATGGTATTGTTTTCCTGATTTCTCTTTCTGTTAGTTCATCATTAGTGTATAGGAAAGCAACAGATTTCTGTGTGTTAATTTTGTATCCTGCAACTTTGCTGAATTCAGATATTAGTTCTAGTAGTTTTGGAGTGGAGTCTTTAGGGTTTTTTATGTACAATATCATGTCATCTGCAAATAGTGACAATTTGATTTCTTCTTTACCAATCTGGATACCTTGTATATTTTTGTGTTGTCTGATTGCCGTGGCTAGGACCTCCAGGACTATGTTGAATAACAGTGGAGAGAGTGGGCACCCTGTCTTGTTCCTGATCTTAGATGAAAAGCTTTCAGCTTCTCGCTATTAAATATGATGTTAGCTGTGGGTTTGTCATATATGGCCTTTATGATGTTGAGGTACTTGCCCTCTATACCCATTTTGTTGAGAGTTTTTATCATGAATAGGTGTTGAATTTTGTCAAATGCTTTTTCAGCATCTATGGAGATGATCATGTGGTTTTTGTTCTTCTTTTTGTTGATGTGGTGGATGATGTTGATAGATTTTTGAATGTTGTACCATCCTTGCATCCCTGGGATGAATCCCACTTGATCATGGTGTATGATCCTCTTGATGTATTTTTGAATTCGGTTTGCTAATATTTTGTTGAATATTTTTGCATCTACGTTCATCACGGATATTGGTCTGTAGTTTTCTTTTTTGGTGAGGTCTTTGCCAGGTTTTGGTATTAGAGTGATGCTGGCTTCATAGAATGAGTTTGGAAGTGTTCCCTCCTCTTATATTTTCTGGAAAACTTTAAGGAGAATGGGTGTTATTTCTCTATATGTCTGGTAGAATTCAGAGGTGAATCCATCTCGCCCGGGAGTTTTGTTCTTGGGTAGTTTTTTGATTACCAATTCAATTTCGTTGCTGGTGATTGGTCTGTTTAGTTTTTCTGTTTCTTGCTTGGTCAGCCTTGGAAGGTTGTATTTTTCTAAGAAGTTGTCCATTTCTTCTAGGTTTTCCAGCTTGTTAGCATATGGGTTCTCATAATATTCTCTTATAATTCTTTGTATTTCTGTGGGGTCTGTCGTTATTTTTCCTTTCTCATTTGTGATTCTGTTTATGTGTGTAGATTCTCTTTTTCTCTTAATAAGTCTGGCTAGGGGTTTATCTATTTTGTTAATTTTTTCAAAGAACCAGCTTTTGGTTTCATTGATTTTTTCTATTGTTTTATTCTTCTCAATTTTATTTACTTCTTCTCTGATCTTTATTATGTCCCTCCTTCTGGTGACTTTGGGCCTCGTTTGTTCTTCTTTTTCCAATTTCAGTAATTGTGTCTTTAGAGTATTCATTTGGGATTGTCTTCCTTCTTTATATAGGCCTGTATTGCAATATACGTTCTTCTTAGAACTGCCTTTGCTGTGTCCCACAGAAGTTGTGGCTTTGTGTTTTTGTTGTCATTGGTTTCCATATATTCTTTGATCTCTGTTTTAATTTGGTCGTTGACCCATTGATTATTTAGGGGAATGTTGTTAAGTCCCCATATATTTGTGAGCCTTTTTGATTTCTTTCTAAAATTTATTTCTAGTTTTATACCTTTGTGATCTGAGAAGTTGGTTGGTAGAATTTCAATATTTTTGAATTTACTGAGGTTCTTTTTGTGGCCTAGTATGTGGTCTATTCTGAAAATGTTCCATGTGCACTTGAGAAGAATGTGTATCCTGTTGCTTTTGGGTGCAGAGTTCTGTAGATACCTGTTAGGTTCATCTGTTCTAGTGTGTTGTTCAGTGCCTCTGTGTCTTTACTTATTTTCTGTCTGGTTGATCTGTCCTTTGGAGTGAGTGGTGTGTTGAAGTCTCCTAAAATGAATGCATTGCTGTCTATTTCCTCCTTTAATTCTGTTAGTATTTGTTTCACATATGCTGGTGCTCCTGTGTTGGGTGCATATATATTTAAAATGGTTATATCTTCTTGTTGGACTGACCCCTTTATCATTATGTAATGTCCTTCTTTATCTCTTGCTACTTTCTTCATTTTGAAGTCTATTTTGTCTGATACAAGTACTGCAACACCTGCTTTTTTCTCCTTGTTGTTTGCATGAAATATCTTTTTCCATCCCTTCACCTTTATTCTGCGTATATCTTTGGGTTTGAGGTGAGTGTCTTGTAAGCAGCATATAGATGGGTCTTGCTTTTTTATCCACTCTGTTACTCTGTGTCTTTTGATTGGTGCATTCAGTCCATTTACATTTAGGGTGATTACTGATAGATATGTACTTATTGCCATTGCTGGCTTTAGATTCGTGGTTATCAAAGGTTCAAGGGTAGCTTCTTTAATATCTAAGAGTTTAACTTAACTTTCTTGTTAAGTTATTGTAAACACAGTCTGATGATTCTTTATTTCTCTCCCTTCTTATTCTTCCTCTCCATTCTTAATATACTAGGTGTTTTATTCTTTGCCTTTAGTTAGTATTTGGATGGTCTGCTTTCTTTGCTATGATTTTATTTTCTCTGGTGAATTCTTTTTAGCCTTAGGAGTGCTTCCTTCTAGAGCAGTCCCTTTAAGATATCCTGTAGTGGTGGTTTATGGGAGGCAAATTCCCTCAGCTTTCTCTTGTCTGGAAATTGTTTAATCCCTCTGTCATATTTAAATGATAATCATGCTGGATACAATATTCTTGGTTCGAGGCCCTTCTGTTTCATTACGTTAAATATATCATGCCATTCTCTTCTGGCCTGTAAGGTTTCTGTTGAGAAGTCTGGTGATAGTCTGATGGGTTTTCCTTTGTAGGTGACCTTTTTTCTCTCTCTAGCTCCCTTTAATACTATGTCTTTATCTTTGATCTTTGCCATTTTAATTATTATGTGTCTTGGTGTTGTCTTCCTTGGGTCTCTTGTGTTGGGAGATCTGTAGGCTTCCATGGTCTGAGAGACTATTACCTTCCCGAGCTTGGGGAAGTTTGCAGCAATTATTTCCTCAAAGACATTTTCTATCCCTTTTTCTCTCTCTTCTTCCTCTGGTACTCCTATAATGCGAATATTGTTCCGTTTGTATTGGTCACACAGTTCTCTTAATATTCTTTCATTCCTAGAGATCCTTTTATCTCTCTCTGCCTCAGCTTCTCTGTATTCCTGTTCTCTGATTTCTATTCCATTAACAGTCTCTTGCATCTCATCCAGTCTGCTGTTATGCCCGTCTATCGCTTGTCTGATTTCTGCATAATCTTTCCTCACTTCCCTCACTTCCTCCCTCAGCTCTTGCACATTTCTCTGTAGATCCATCAGTATGGTTATGAGTTTTATTCTGAATTCTTTTTCAGGAAGACTGTGCATTTCCATCCCTTCAGACTCCTTCTCTGGGGTTGTCTGGTTCATCTTCATCTGGATCATATTCCTCTGTCTTTTCATGGCTATAGAAGTGTTCAGAAAAAGAAAAAAAGGAAAAAAGAAAAAAGAAATAAAAGAGAAAAAGAAAAGAAAAGAAAAGAAAAAAATGCCCGCCGGGTGTAGATTCTGTGAGGATGCTGTAAGTGGCGCTGCTGCTCCACTATTCCGCAGCTGCAGCCGCTCCACCAGGCCCTTTGAGACTCTGGCCGGAGAGGGAACGAATGGGAGGTGGCTGCTTTTTCCCAGCCACCGGCCGATGGGTCAGAAATTCCCCAGGACTCCCAGCCTACTGGGTGAGTGCGCTGGGATGATCCTGCTCCTCCGTTGGGTCCCTGTCTCTTTAAGACCCCTAAAAAAGTGCGCACTTTTCTTTTGTCCCAGGGAGCCGGCTGAGGGGACCTGCTTGCGTTCTCCATCTCAGATCCTGCCCCTCTGTCTCTCCAATCTCTGATACACCATGCGATGTGTGTCAGTGCTCCCGGTGCAGATCACCAGGACCGCTTATTTGGCATGTCTGCGCTTCCACTCCCTCCCCGCTCTGATTCCTCTCCTCCCGCCGGTGCGCTGAGGTGGAGGAGTGCTCTGGTCCTGCCGGGTCACGGCTTTGTATCTTACCCACTTCGCAAGGTGCCGAGTCCTCTCAGGTGTAGCTGCAGGCTGAGTGTTGTCCTGTATCTTCTGGTCTTTCTTTTAGGAATAGTTATATTTGTTGTATTTTCATAAATACATATTGTTTTCGGAGATTTCCGCCACCCTGTTCATGCCACCATGTTCCCGGAAGTCCAATTTATGTATTCTTAACCATTAAACATGTGCGCAACTGAGGGGCCATTTTTATTAGATTCTTATTGTTTGTTTCTTAATGTGTCACTGATGAAGTTTTTGGGCTCTGGACTCTAAATCCATTTTTCCCACAAGACCTGTGGTTTTTATTGTGCGGTTTTGCATAGTGCAGTGATTTTAAGGAACACGTATGTCATGTAGCTGAAGACGTGACTGTGTTTATAATCCAGGCCTCCTGAGTTCTAGTTCAGTGTTTTTCTACCTGTATTAGTTAGGATTGGCTAGCTCAGTTGCAGTAACAAATAAATTCTGAAGTTTCAGTTGCTTCCATTCTGTGACTCAGGGATCCAGGCTTCTTCCATCTCATGTCTTTGTCCCCTTGTCATGTGGCCTCCATTGTCACTGACAAAGTAGAAGAGAGTGGAAGATCCTGGAAGGTTTTTCCTAGACAAGGCCTAGGGGTGGCTTAGAACACTTCTGCCCATATCCCATCTATCAGAAATCAGTCTCATGGATCCCACCTAGCTGCAAGGGAGGCTGGGAAATGTAGTGGAGAAGAGCTAAAACAAAATAAAACACAACTACAGAAACAAATCCTGCCTTCATGGAGGTTACATTCTAGAGAATAGATAGATGATAGGCAAATACGTAAGTTGAGGTAACGTATGTCTGCTGGTGACACGTGCAGTGGAGCAAAAGGAAAGCATGTTAGTGGGGAGAGCACTGGGGACAGGGGTGATGTCACAACTTTAAATGGAGTGGTTGGTCTGGAAAACTCTCTGAGAAGGTGGCATTTGAGAAAATCAGGAGGTCTACATGGAAACCTGGGGTAAGAGAGGTTCAGCCAGGGCAAACAGCCTGTGCAAAGGCCCTGAGGTAGAAAAACACTGGGAATGTTGGATGAGCTGCAGGTGGTCAGTGTGCTGTGAGCAGCAGGAGAGCAGGAGGGAGGGGGAGGCAGGAGCCGAGGTCAGAGAGCTGGGAGGCCGTCTCCGACTGTTCTCCAGACTCGCCTCTGACTGTTCTCCAGACTCGCAGTCTGAGGCGACTGGAAGTCACGTGATTCCTCACGTGGCCCAGGACGCCATATTCTCCCTCCTGGCTCCACTCTTGATCTGCGGTCCTGTGATAGATGAGGAGCATGGGGCCTTAGAGAGGCTAATGATTCCCATTTCCCAGAATCATTATGAAACTAAAGTGAGAACGTGGGTGTTGTGTGTGTTGGAACTACAGTTTTGCTTTTGGGTAACATGCAGTGAACGCTGGGTTATCAAGGGCGGTGGGCCCCGGGAACCACATGGTCAGCAGGTCACCCCCTGGATGCTTGTTCCAGCTGTAAGCCCCATAGCTTAGACCCTTTGTCCAAAGACAGCATCTCACACACTCATTTAGGAGTCCTCAGTGGGGCCACTGACCAGGTGAAAAACTCCACGATTTTTCCCTGTGTGGAAAGCGGGCAGGCAGGGATGCAGCAAAGAATTAAATTAATGTGGACATTTATTGCTGTGATGGCAGTAAAAGCGTCACACGGCTTCCTCATAAGCAGTCAGAAGGCCTGGCTACAGCCCCACATGAGGTTTCTGGGAACCCAGACCAGCATCCTTCTCTGAAGCGCTTGTGCTCAGTTGAAGAGGAGGCGAATCACACCCTCCCTCTCCTCACTGGGGTGGAGATAACCTAGCTTGGATTCGTGCATTTTATTGATTCAGGGCAAATGTCTTTTGGTCATTATCCAAAAGGTCAAAAGGCATTTCATGGCCAAAAGGCACAGATTCTACCCTTGGGCCCTAGAACTCAGCAACTCTGGGCCAGCAATATCCCTTTGATCATCCATAATGCTGTCTTATATTTTGAGGCCACTTACCATCTTCTTGAGATGTATTTCCATAGAGTACAAGTTAGGGCTGTTTCTTGAGGGAGTAAGTTGATCACATATATTAACATTTATAACTCATGTTTCTCTTGACCCAGCAATTTCATATCTAGGAATCCACCCTGTAGATGAACTCATAAATGTGCCCAAACACCCACGAATATTGAAATGAATATATTTCATTGGAAATATTCAAATAAATATATGAAGTCAATACTGAACATTGAAATGCTTAAAATGCTGAACTACCTGTGGTAGACGGTTATAAATAAGTAATGGTACATGCCTATAAAGCAGGACTAGGCAGTCACTAAACAGTTGAGGGTGGTTTGTGCTCAGGGGCAGCATGTTCTCCAAGGTGCAAGGTCAAAAAGTAGGATGCAGATGACTGTGTTTAGAATGATCCCATTTATCAAGATTTTTTTTTTTAAGAATATCTGTGCGGGTATATGCATAAGAAAGTTCTGGAATCATGCACAGATAACAACTGAAAGTGGTTCTGGTGGTGAGGGAAACCGAAGATCTTAAAAAAAAAGTGTACCCACATTGCTCTTTCAGTTAAAAGCATAGTAGAAAAATGTATTCACATCCGGTGAAAGTGACCATCAGACAGAATACCGCACATGAACGCAGACCATCTAAACCTGACTCCAACTAGATGTGTGATTTTGGATAAGTGAGATATCTTGGGCTCTTGGTCTCACTGATTATAAAATATTACAGTTTACTTCTCAGAGCAGGTGGGAAATTAAATAAAGTGATATCTGAAAGTATTAGCTGAGATATGACACAGCACTCCATGTTAGGCAATCCTGTCACTATTCCATCTTTAGGTCAATTTTTTGTTATTGCTTTTATCATTGTGAGGAATAAAAATGGACTTGACAAACTTAAGGGGGAAAAAAGAAAATTTAATTGGAGGAATGTGGTGGGAGCACAGAGGAAACGCTGAACAATTAGGTCTTGGAAAGGACGGAAACTAGAGCAGCTCTTGCAACCTGGGAACCAGGGAACAGGACCCACTAATGAGATGAATCAGCTGTGGCTGTTTCTCTCCTTCATTTACTCTGCTCAGCATCCAGGCCTGTGGAGGGTGGGGTATCCTGATTGGCAGCAGGATTAACTGATGAGGGAGGAGGAAATGGATTCTGGGTGGGCAGAAAGCCGAGTGACACAGAATAGTGGCTGTTCTCTCATGGTATTGGATTCGTCTCAGCAGGTGCTGATGAACGACCAACATTTCATGACTTGACGGATGAGTCATTTCTCACTTACGCTGCCCCCAGTGTAGCTGGTTCTCCCTGAGGGCTCTGTGCCTTCCACCGTGGCCTCTGGGTCTGGCCAGCAGACAAGGGAAGGGCGGACAGAGGGACTTCGTGGGCCGGCCCCCGCTCGTGTGCCCACACCTACCACAGCTGGGAAGTGGCCCCATGGTGTGTCCAGGGGGAAAAAGGAGAATCCTGGGGGCCCGCTGGCCGGGGTCTGCCACAGGTGACACAGCACAGGACAAGTAATATGGCCCTAGTCCTGAGGGCCTGTGAGTCTAACGCTCCGAACCGAAGCGGGTCATCTCTCCTCTCTGGATCTCACTTTCTTCATCTGAAAAGTGAGACCGTTGGAGATGAGGCAAGGTTTTTAAACTTTTCTTTGTCTGTCTGATGACTTTTGTCACCTGAAATCCTTTGCAGAACCCAATATCAGAATAAAACAGACAGCCACAGATGGGGGCTTGGGCAGGGGACCCAGGGCTCTGGGTGCTCACCCCCCACCCCCATCCCTGTGGCCCTGCCCTGAACCTTCTGGGGCTCTGGGGTCACGTGTGCAGGCAGTTGGCCTACATAGCTTCCCGTTATGATGTGATCCAGCCAATTTCTGGACTCTTTGGGGAACTTTCAAAACTTTGCTGTATTCTCACTGGAAAAACCTGAAGACATTTGAAACCAGGGCCTCTTGGCCTGCGTCCTTGGCGGCCCCGGGTGTGCCTGCTTCCCGCTCAGAGACACCTGCTCGGCGTTCCAAACCTTACTCTACCACAATTTATTTTTTTACCAAGGGGAAATGTTTAGCATAATAAATTGTGTGGTTCCAGCACTGCTTGGACCATTTCCGTGAAGAGGGTCTTCAGGTCAGTCCTTGCTGTTGGCAGAAGCACCCGTCCCCATGGAGGAGAGAGGAGAAGGTCTTCCTTGGGACCTTCCACAGTCAGGGGAGCAGAAAGGACGCATCTGCTTTGGTTCAAAAGGAGGAGGACTGAGGACGAAGAGGTGCTATCACTTTACAGGCTGAGGAGACAGTTCCAAACCACGCTACAGATTTTTTTTCACGACAACGGTTTTGAAAGGGAATTCATATAATCCTGGCAATTTAGACATTAAAATCTTAAAGCTCTAATGGACCCAAAATAAATATATACATATTTTCCACCAATTTAAAATATAATAATCCTAAACCCGAAAGTACTTTAGTCTTGTTTCCTGAATTGTTTTTCTTCCTTCCCAAAGCCAAGCAGATTGAAAGAATCAGAGCAGAAAAGGCCAGAGAACTCCTTGCAGTCACCCACTTGCTCTGGAAGCTGTTGACCTGCCACTTGAGGTGAATTCAAAACAGCTTTTGCTGCATTTAAAACTGTTTATGTCACCAACATCCTGTTGAAACCTAGAAACTCGTCACCGTTCTTTGCTCCTAGAGATGGCATAAGTAGTAAGAGAGTCCCAAGAAATCCAGAAAATGGCTCTTTGGGGATTACTGTCTTCAAAATGAGCCAAAAATTTCCCAAATCCTAGTATTCTCAAGTTCCTTTATGTACCTGCGTTAACAGGCACGCTCTCCCCCAGTGGGGTTTACCTTAAACCCAGGTGGGGCTGGCCAGTGCACTTTGTTAACTGACTATTCAAGTCTTGAGGGAGGATCGGAGATGCCAGTTCAGCGAGCTGAGGATGCAGTTTTCTACTGGGTCCTCTGAAACCCTTACTTCTAATGATGTATCTCCAGAGAGTCACTGGGGTTTGTAGATAAAGATTCTCCCGTGCATGGAGAACTTGACAGAGGCTTTAATAAAGTGTTAGGACAGGTCCTGGCTGGTGAGTAAGATAGATACGAATTGAAGTCACAGCTGCGTGTCTTATTTTCTCTGTGAACTTGGACACAGCAAAAACAGGGACAGTACTAATCATTACAGCTGTCTTATATTGCAGTGTGATGTGTGATGCAGGTGAGATGCTTGACGCTGTGCTTGGAAGGCGGAGGTGTTTGATCAATGTTAGCTTCTGTTATCCGTGCATCAGATGGAAAAGTCTCTGCATCCCTCAGAACAAGAAGAGACTTAATTCAGAGGATTAGGTGCTTTCAAAACTCGATGAGCTACAGGAACAAGGATCAAGGAATTTCACTTGTGCTCAGGTTGGCCGCTAAAGGTTGGCGGACCAAGAAGCGGCAGGAACTGCAGGGGACTCCCGCTGGGCCCGGGCAGCGGCCGCCAGACCTGACGCCTGCCAGACGCCCCGTGTCTGCCTGCTGGTTCCGGGCAGCAGTGTCTTCACGCCTTCTCCCACTTCTCAAATCTCGCGGGGGTGGTTCTCACTGGCGGAGTCTAGTCTGGAGTAATCCTGAGGGCAAAAGCCTCTGGGAAATGTCGTTTCTAGCCTTCCGTCCTGCAACTGGAGGGACTGGTGCTGAGCCACGCGTTTGGCCATCGGCATCTGATGGTAAATCATACAACCACACCAGCAGAACCTGGGTGCAGACTCCAAATGGCTGGACAGGTACCTCATCGGCCTGACATCTGATGTAAAAGTCCTGTTGGCAGAAATTGTCCTTGTGGCTAAAGATTTTGAAAATCTGGCTTTGAGAGCAATTACTCGACCTGGAAGGTGTGGGAACTGGGATGGTCTGGTGGAAAGAGGACCTTTGTCATTTGAGGGTGCTCGAATCCCTGGGCCTGACTCCCAGCCTTTGGGAGGCAGCCTGTGCCCCCAGAACCTCTTCCTCTTCTGAGTTCCTGTGGGTCACACACTTTGTCGGACCCGTATGTGAGCCCCTTTCCTGACGGCTCACTTTGTAAAGCATCTTCCTCCCAAGTAGAGTCTTTAGCTTCTTGAGGGCAGGGAGCATGTCCTCGAACTTCAGAACCCACAAAGAAATGTTTCTTAAAGATAACATGCAAATATACGCCCATTAGAAGAAAGCAGGAAAACACAGAGGAGCCCAAAGAAGAAAATACAGATCCCCTGGACTCCGCCTCCCAGAGTGAGTGCGGATAGTGCTGCTGTGGCCGCAGTCTAAATGCCTTCCCAATACTCAGAAATGTAAATGTGCGATTCTATTAACGCACCAATACAAAGTTCTGGAGCACCTGATACCTGCCAGACACTCTGGTCTCCATCACTTATGAGTCATAAGCGTACCCACAGACTCCTCTTGGGGGAAAGTGTGCCCCCAGCTCTCCCCCGTGGCCAGGTCACACACGCCCCGTCTGCCCTGAGGCTCCCGCTGGGGCAGGTGGCGGCCCTTACTGGAGACAGGGGCAGTGGACGCTGACCAGACAGCGTGGTCCTAGCTCACCAGCTAAGTCTGTGTCGTTAGGCCGTCTGTAATTCAGCTGAGCTCCAACTATGCTCTCCTATCAGTTTTATTAGTAATAAAAGCGAATGTGTCTGTCCACATTTGCCTGGTCTCTGTGCCAGTCTCTCCGCGCTCCATACTCGGGGCAGGAGAAAGGGGGGCTGTGGGTCAAGCCCAGGCACCATGCCAAGTGTCTCACATCTCGTCCAGGTAGGCCTTAGAGGGCAGTTGGCTTCACTTTGGCCTTTCCTTTGGGTAAGGAAACAAGGCACAGAGGTCTGTCTGCTGCCCTGGGTCACACAGCTGGTGAGAGGGGAAGCTGCGCTTGCCCCATCTCTGCAGTCCTTTGTTGTTCTTTTTCTAACAGCTTTAGAGATGTAACTCATGTACTGTATAGTCACTCACATAATGTGTGCTGCCCACTGGGTCTCCGGCACGTCCACAGACAAGTGCAGCCATGCTGTGGTCCTGAGAGCATCGTCACGGCCCAGAAGGAGAGCTCCCACCCTGCAGCTGTCACCTGATTCTCCCTTCCTCCCACCCCCAGCCTTAAGCAAGACTGCCCACCTGCCTGCCTCTGTGGGTTGTACCATCTAACTGGGCGTATCCTCTCATGGAACCAGATGACACGCGGGCTCTGTGTCTGGAGTCCGTCGGTCGGCATGATGTGTGCCAGGTTCGTCCCACTGCGGCACTCCATTCCTGTTCACAGGCAAATAATACTCTACCGTGTGGCCATCACGTGATGGACGTGTGGGCTGTTCCCACCTCTTAGCTGGGGTGAGTGACTCTGCCCTTCTGGCAAGACCCTCTGCTGCCTGCCTCCCTGCAGGCTGGTGGCTTTCACCGAGGGCAGCACGGATGGCAGCGAGCCTGGGCCACCTCCTCCTTCTCAGGCCCAGGGACTGTCACTTACCCACCCTGCAGTTTGGGCCCAGGCCAGAGAGGGGCGTGGCTCGGGCCCAGGGGCCAGACCACCAGGCCAGCCTCAGTTCAATTCGAGTTGTTATTCCTTCAAAGAGGGGAAGTAAGGGTGGGTTCAGGAGCAAGAAAACAGATGTCATAGCCTCCTCCTCCAGGAAGTCCGTCTCCAGGGTCTAGCGCTATGGCCCTGCTGGATGAATCCCAAATGATATTGCATTGTACTGTGGGCCACAGGGTGGGGACTCTGGTTCCCTTTGAATTCCGAGGCTTGGGCAGGAAAGGAGGGACAGGCTCTCCCTCCAACCCCAGTGCCCATAGTCTGGGAGAAGCAGTCCCAGAGAGGAGGGCCCTGGTGGGGCAGCCTCCCCCCACGCCCGTGGGTTGAGGTTCACTTGAGGCCGGCAGCCAGTGTCCAGGAGGGGCTCTGGTCCCCTCATGGGGTTTGTGTGTTCCTGGAGTCTGTGGTGAGCAGGAATTAGAGGGAGATGTCGCCACTGTGACCCATGTCTCCAGCGGGGCCTGCTGTGCTCAGCAGCGGGGGTGGCCGTGCAGGCTGTCTCTGGAATAATCACCCTGCACATTACAGGCTTCGGGTGGGCTCCCCAGGGTCAGGCTGGGTTTGCTTGCCCGTCTTGGGAGTCCAGGAAAGCGTGGCCCTTTTAGCTGCTTCAGCAAAAGAGGGTCTGAGATGGCGTAGATGTGCCTCTGGGGACCGTGGCAAATGTATGAATGGCAAACCAAGGTTGAGAAAGGAGAGGGAGTCAGTTCTGAGCATGGAGTGGAGGGGTGCCCTGGGCTCCTGTGTCCTGTGCTCTCTGATGGTAACTTGTCAACGCAAAGGGGCCTGTTCAGCTCATATGTGGTGAAAGCACTGCGGGGCACCAGGTATGGTGATCCTATGAAGTGGGTGGTTTTAGCCTCCTTTACACAGGAGAGCCGGGGCTCCGAGAGGTTAAGTGACCTGCCTAAGGTCACCCAGCTGGCTTGCAGCAGGGGTGAGCTGGGAGCTCAGGTTGCTGACGCCATGACCCAGCTTCTGCTGCATGCGCTCATTTCAGGGCTCACCGTGAGCAGGTCGCTGGCCCTGGTCGAGCTCTTGTGCACCAAGGGCCCAGGGAGGCACACACTTGGAGGGTCCCGCACATGCCACCACTCCAGAAATTCTTGTTGTTCTTCTTTTTAAAAAAAACTGTGGCAAAACCCTTAACATAACACTTGCCATTATACCCATTTTTAAGTATGTTAATTATGTTGTTGTGCAAACAGCACCACCATCTCCAGGACTTTGTCATCTTCCCAAACTGACACTCTGTCCCCATTAAACACCAGCTCCCCACCCCTCCCCCAGCCCCTGGCGACCACCCCTCTACTTTCTATCTCGAGGAATTCGACTCCTGTGGAACCTCACGGAAGCGGAATCACATCACACAGTATTTGTCTTTTTGTGTCTGTCCTCAAGGTTCATCCACTGTAGCATGTGTCAGGGGCTCCTTTTTGAAGGCTGAATAATATTCCACCCTCTGTATGGACCATGTTTTGCTTATCCGTTTGTCACCCCAAAGTTCTTAACCTCTCAGTCCCAGACCCCCTGGATGAGCTGGATGTATTGTAACATCTCTCCCAAGGAGATGTCTGGTGGCTCTTTGTGCCAGACAGAAGAATGGCCCCCTGTGCAGATCCCCAGCCTGGTCCTGGAAACTTGTGAGTGTGTGACCATACATGGCAAAAGGGAGTTTAAAATGTGATTATGTTTAGAATTTTGAGATGCGGAGATAGTCCAGGTGGGACCAGTGTGACCTCAGGGTCCTTATAAGGAGGGCAAGCAGGAGGGGCAGAGTCTGAGGAGGTGAGGGGACAAAGGGAGCGGGGCTGGGGTGATGCCGCTAGTGGGAGGAGCCGTGAACTGGGAAACAGTTCCTCCAGAAGCTGGAAAAGGCGAGGAAACGGATTCTCCCCTGGAGCTTCCAGGTGGGACTCAGGCTGCCCATGCCTTGGTTTTAGGACTTCTGGCCTCCAGAACCATAGGACGATAAATCTGTGTTGTTAAAAGCCACTAAGTTTGTGGCCATTTGTTACAGCACCCGTAGGAAACAAACAATGACACAGTACAGCTCAGGGCTTCCCGACCCTTCCTGAATTTCCACCGGGTGTCCCCGGGGGGGAAACCGGGCTGAGGCCAGCGCGTGCGCCTTCACGCTGCAGCTGACTCCACAGCCTGCTGCATGGCTGCAGACGCCCTCCTTTATTCTCCACAAAGCCCTGGGGCTGGGCAGGTTGATGGCCATTTGATGGAGGAGAAAAGACGCATTTGTGGGTGTATTTGTCATCACGTCTTCTTCAGCCAGTGTCTGCATTTCCAAGGAAATTGCTCATTTCATCTACACTTCTGGACTTGAGCTAAAAAGCTGTGTGTAGGAATCTCAAGACTTTTGCAGATTCCTCCCTGGGGGTGTGATTCACCTTGTTTGCTCCTCAGCACTTTTTATTTGTGTTTTCCCTGTTCTTCTCATAGATCATACTTGCCAAGAGTGTTTGTCCATTTAGCAGTTGTTTTGAGGGGCTTGCTTTTGGTTTTTTAAATTTACTTTCTTTTTTTCTGAGCATTCCTATGTGCCAAACATTCCTGAATGTTCTCATTCCCATAATGTAGAACCCAGAGAAATATTTTCCTCCCAGAGCTCATCACTTAAGCCCTAGAAAGAAAAGAATCTCAGTCTGTATTTCAGTTGAGTCTGAGTTCTGTTTCTGGTGAACTCTGACTCGCTGGTGCAAACAGTGTCTCCTTCCTTAGCTGCTCTCTCTCCCGAAACTTGGCAGTGGTCTCCCCGAGTCTCCTGAACTGGAGTAGATATGTTTGCATGTAGTTCAAGCATGACGCATGGAGATCAAGTCCCTAGCTTCAGCACGTAAGTCCACCTGTCAGTTATGTATCCTGTTCAGTAAAACTGGCAAAAAACTTCCGAAGACGTTGAGAACATGGTGACGACACTTTCAGCACCAGGAGTGGCGTGGCTCTGGGACCCAGAGCCACCGCTAATCGAGTCCTGGTGTACTTCCTAAGGTGGAAATTCAGAGCCCAGGGCTCAAGATTCAACTGTTCTCTGAGATGCATGGTTGATTCTCCCAACTGAGAAAGTGCCACATTGGGCAGCTCCATGGGCACCTCTCCCAGAGTGGCTGCAGAGAGGCCGTGAGCCCGAGGAGGGCTCTGTGTCCAGGGGATGGAAGAGTGTCAACATGGCACCAGAAGCTTCCATGGGTCCCCCGGCCCCAGCCTTGGCGTCTCCTTCCCTTGATGTTCTTGTCACTTATCCTATCCGTGTACCCCAGGCAGAGGAGGGTTTGAGGCAAATGCCTGGGTAACTCAAGTCCAGCAGGCAGGCAGGCAGTGTGGTGGTTGGAGAGGGGGTCCTCGGGGGAGCAGCCTGTCTCCGCCTCTCCCAGGGACAGTGCTTTTTGCCCCTTGGTGTGGCTGTTTCAGGTACAGGTAGAATTTGGGCAGCTGCTCAAGCAGCCCCCGCCATGGCACTGACAGTGCAGAGGAACTGGCACCCAGAGGCCCCCACTGCCCCCCGCTGCCCCAGAGGTTTGGGGACCTGGAATCTGGGAGTGACAGCTAGGCTGATGGCGGGCCCTGAGTGCAAGCCCTTCCTCTCTCCCAGCGGTTCTTGCCTTCAGAAGTCCCTGTGGCTGGCCTCAAGGCCGGGTCTCCACTGGATCCCCAGTGGGGTCTGGTGGACACCCTGCACCTCCCCACGCACCCTGTCCCGGGAGGCTGGGTGGAAAGCAGCTGTCCTACTGGAGCTGTGGGGCAGAGCTTCAGTGAGGGCAGCCCCCACCGGCAGTAACTTGGCTCTTTGCCCAGCAAGCAGGGGCTGTCCCTTCTGGCTGTCTTCTCGGCCTCTCTGGTGCTGCCAAAGCCCTGGAACATCTCTCTGCCCTCAACCCCCGGCTCCTTGCTGGAGATCAAAGGCTGAAGATCTGGATCTTTTGAGACTCAGTTGCCACCTCTCAGAGATGAGGCTGTCCTCGTGGAGGCAGGCCCAGGACGTGAGGTCTGCCCCCCGGGTTTCTGTTGAGAGACAGTCTGAGCAACACTGGCCATTCCTGTAATTAAATATAAGTGGTCACTCCCAGCTATGGTCTGAGAGGGGCCCCGTCTCTCTGCATCCGACAATGAACCGCTCTGGCCAGACCTCAGTCTCCCTATGGCCAGAAGTTTGAGCCTCGTAATGACAGAGTGGATCCAGCTCTGGAGGTTTTATCTTATCGCCCTAGAGAACGTGACTGTTGAGGGCTCCTTCCCCCGGGACAGCCTGTGGTGAAAGAGGGTGTGGCAGGCGCCCTCCGAGAGATGCCCAAGTCCCCCACCCCCACTTCCTCCCAGGCGCCCTCACGCCCTGCACCCAAAAGGGCCTGCCCTGCCCTAGCGCCGCACCCTTGAACGAGCCCCTCACTGCCCATTCCTGACGGAGCACTGCATCGTCCCAGTGACGGCTCGCGGCCACTAGGGAGAGGGCCCCCGGGACCCTGGCCTAATGAGGTCTCCAGATGGGCCTTGGCGTGTAATGAGGCACACATCCCCGCTGACCTGCAGACGCCCGGCTGCTCTGGGGCGGGCAGCAGGCCTCTCTCCCTGTGTTCCCAAGGCTGTGAACTCTGGAGGCTGGTCTGCTCCCCGGGATGCTAGGACAGTGTGGAGGGTTCTAAGCAGCGCCTCCTGCCCCCACCCCTGAGGCTGTTCCATGTGTCCTTTGCAGGGAGTGGGCAGCCTCGTGAACTGGAGGACATGTGTGCTGGGGCATCTGAGACAGGAGTGTGCCGTTCTGACAAGGGGCTCCCCTGCCCTGCGAGCCTCAGCCTCCCCATGGAGGGGTGATCTGGGGGCTGCTGGGAACCGTGAAGGCTCGGATGGGGGAGCGAGCCCAGGGCACACCCAGCAGCTCTGCTCCCTGGAGCGCCTTCCTCGCTCCTCCAGGCGCGCAGGTGCCCCATCCCCACCCCGTCTCACACAGCCGCTGGAAGGAGCACACAAAGCCGGCAGCATAACACGGGGCATGTTTTTCCTCTGCCGACTGGAGGCCAGCAGCTTGGACTGAGTCTCACTGGGCCAGCATCAAGGCGCAGGCTGGCCTGCCTCCTTCTGCGGCTTCTGGGCCACCGACTCCTGCCTTTCCAGCCTCTGGGGGCGCCTGTGTTCGTGCTCGTGGCCACATCGCTGGAGATGCGACTCGCACTCGGTCCTCTTCCTGTCAGGCTCCCCTTCCACCTTCCACAGGACACGGCGAGCAGCCCCGGTGACCCAGGACCAGTCTCCATCCCCAGATCCTTAGCTTAGTCACGCCGGCAAAGTCTCTTTGTCACATAAGGTCAGTCCACAGGGTATGGGTGAGATGTGGACGAGGGTGCCCAGCCCCGTGGTGCGGCTGAGTGCAGGGGGCATCACGTTACGTGTGCTGACGTGCAGCCGCGAGGGGGAAATCGAGTCATATTTACTGAAATTACAGGCATGCTATCGCACTTGCAGGGCTTTCACCTAGGATTAGACTTGTAATCCGTCGGCCACCTTCCCTTCCACGCCAGACGGTGTTCCCTTACGTGGACTTAGGTGATGCTAGAGAAAAGCAGAAAGAAAACCAGAAGTCTCCTCAGCCTCCCTCGCAGTGCAGAAGTCTCCAGAACTCCGTTTTCCTAGGGACTCTTACGGGCTGCAAAAGACACCCACGGCTGCAGGCCTTGCCTCAGAACTTGGGGCCCTGGTCCTGCTGAGGGATCAGGGTTCCTTACTGGCCCCTCATTCTCCAGCTGCTGTGGGAGGTGTGGGCAGCTGCGGCCTGGGGCCGGAGAGTCAGACAGCCTGGGGCTTGGACGCTGGTTCCTGTAGGCCCGCCAACCATGTGGCCTTCGGCAAGGGTTCCTGTAGGCCCACCAACCATGTGGCCTTCGGCAAGGGAATCCCCACTTCCGAGCCCCAGCTTCTTCATCGGTCGTGTGGATGTCCCGTCTCCCAGGACCTCAGTGGGCACACGGCCACTGAGGGGGACGACGGCGGCTGCCGGTCAGGCCTGTGAGGCGTCCCTTCCTCGCCCCGGCAGCTCTGCTCTCTCTCCAGTGTGTGAATCAAGTGCCCCTCGGGGCCCACTGTGGCCGGACGGGGGATGGAGTGCGGGAAGCGGCCGCCTGGCCTCGCCGTTCTCGTGCGGCACGGCCACTGCCCTGGCGGTGGCCTGTTGTGCTCGCTCGCGTGCTGTCTGCAGTGACAGCTCTTTGCCGCCCACCAGCTCTTTTGGCCGCACGGCCCGGCGTGCTCGGTCCCTCACAGCTGTGCTTGTGCACATGTCCTGAATATTTGCCTAGCGGAGCCCACGTTCTCTCGCTCTCCACCCCCCTCACTCCTGGATGATCATATGAGGGGCTAATTGGTACCATGTTTTATTGGCAGCCCCCGCGTCACAACACGCGCGGTTTCGTCTGGTTCTCTCACCACCGCCCAAGCAAGGAGTCGTTTCAGGGCTGGACTGTGTTCTCTTACCGGTGGACGCCAAGAATGAATCCTTAGCTCACTTTACAGCCATGACCCCACTGTTTCTATCCACAGGAAGAGAATTCCAGGGGATCCTGCTATGACTGTTTTGTGTAGAAAGGAAAAAATAATCCTTCAAACTTGAAAGAGAAAATTGAGTTAGCAATGAATGACTTTGCCAAAATGTTTACAATGTTATGCTCGCTCGCATACTACTACTTCCGTGGGGCCAGGAGCCTCGTGCAGGTTTGTGGGACTGAATTTCAGTTTCCTCCAGAGACCCCACACCTGCACTGAAGGGGAAAAGATAGCCCTTCCCCCGCCTCCCCTCCTCCCCCCTGGGGAAGCCAGAGGTATTCATTATCTATGGTGGGTCACAAGTTATCCCCGTTCGTGGCCACTTAGTGCACCGAGCAGAGGGTCCCACCCAGCGCCTGAGGCAGGGGTCCCGTGCAGCTGGGTGTCTCTGGCTCGGGGTCTCTCAGGAGGTTGTAGTTAGTATGGTGGTTGGGCTTCTGTCTCATCCACAGGCTCGACTGTGGCGAAGGCTCTGTCCCCAGGGTGGCCCCTCCCATGTCGGCCGGCAGGAACCTCGGTTCCTTGCTGGGTGGGCACCTCTGTTGCTGGACGTGTTAGATACTGTGTTGCAGTGAATCTGGATTCTGAATTGTGTTGCTGAGAGTTGTTTTGGTTTTTTTTAACTTTTGTATTGAAATGTAGTTGATATACAATCTTATATTGGTTTCACGTATACAACAGAGTGATTCAACAGTTACCTACACTATTAAATGCTCACCCCAACTAGGGCCGTCACTGTCAGTGTAGTGAGATGTTACAGTATTGTTGACTATGTTCTCTATGCTGTGCTCTCATCCCTGTGACTAATGTATATTATGATTGAGAATTTTGTGCCTTTTTCTCTTCTTCACCTATTTCACCCACCCCAACTTTTAAAATTTTTCTTAAAGTAACTTTCCTGGATTTAAGCTGCAAAGTCCCCCTCCCCTGCAGTGTGTAGCCACAGATGTCTCTGCCCTCACTTACTTGATTCTTGTTTTTGTTTTTGAGCCTGGCCGCCTAGCATCAGACGGCTTAGTGCCCGCGGGTGAACCTGGCTGCAGTTCCGTGCGAGCCTGTGAGCCTGGGTCCCAAGGCTCCTTGGCCCCGCTTCCCAGACGGGCGGGGGTGAGGGCGGGTCTGCCGGCCTGTGCTGCTCGCGTCCGGGACCCCATAAACCTCTGGCTGCCTCGCCGCTAGTGCCCATGGAGGTCGCAGCCCCCCGCCGCATTTGCCTGCGTCGTTCCCTGCACGTCTCCCTGGTAGCTGAGCCCACCGTGCGCCCCGGTAGCCCGGCTGCTGGGTTCCAAAGTGGCCAAGTTTCTTGCTGATCCGGGGGTGGGGATGGGGTGGTGCAGCTGCGACAAGAAGGCCAAGGTTCCCGCCTTCTCACCCCAGCAAGGCTGCTTTTCAGGACAGTCCTCCCGGCTTGTCGTCTGCCTTCATTCACTGGTCAGAGCCCCACACGGCTGCTTCCAGCAGTTTCGTCCCTTTTGACACTCGCTTTTCCCAGAGAGTTTGCCAGCTCCTCCGCTCTGCCGTAGGCCCTTGGCCGCCACAGGCAGTGACACTGGGCTGCACGGCTTCTGAAGCAGCCGCCCCTTCTCAGCCTGTGCAGGCTTTAAGGTCATTCCTTAACGACAGGTCGGCCTCCGGACCCAACTCCCAGCGGGCAGCTGTGTTGCCACATGCTGGCTCTTCACAGAGCGTCAGGGACCCCCTTCTGAAGACCCTTGGTCAGGAAATGGGGGGCCAGGAGGGGAACACGTCCCTGGTGGTCAGATTCAGGGGTCCCAAGCCAAGCCCGCTTTAGAGGTGCCATGAGTGTCCCGGGGCTGCCGTGACAAGTGGTCACAAACTGGGGGCTAAAACAGAAGGGGTTTTGGGGGTCAGATTTCCACCATCTGCCTCCACATCGGGGCAGTTACTGTCCCTGTGCTGAGGAACTAGGGGCTTCCTACCATCGCCTGTGTGCCCACCCTCATTTTGGACTTGTGGGACCAAACTTGTAGCTGTAGTGAAATGCCTCCTGGTAATTTGCAGATCTTTGCTGTCACCCCACTGCCTGGGATGTGAGGTGTGACTCCCGGGACAGAGGCACCCTCGCGTTGGCATGTATCGGCAGCCTTTCCCGATGGTCCTGGCATGCCTATACTAGATGCTCAATAAAATTCTCTTGAGTGGTCGGAAGTTTGGAAGGTCAGAATATATATGCTCTTAAGAACAAATGTGCCCCAGCCATGACCGTAAAGAGGGTCACCAGGACTAGGGTTCAGGCAGGTGGGTACAAATAAGCATAAAATCCTGCATGTAGGTTAAAAAGATCAGCTTCCAAAGTGTAGTATCAAGTTGGATGTGCTTAACTGTGGGAAACAAACGAACAAACTTCACATGAATGATGCCGAGATGCTCTCACGTTACTAAGCCCTCAGCCATACTGGCAGCGGTGGAGGTGCAGCTTTCTAGAGCGTTGCTCCCTGAAGTGCATAGATCACTGGTCCCGAGATGCCTCTTAATGTACAAGGTCTGGGGTCAGATCAGCAGAGAAAATGCGATATCCCGGAGCTTCTCTCTGTGTTTTGAACTCATTGTACTCGTGGACGTAGTAAAGTCACTGGGAAGGCCAGTAGAGACATGTTTAGATTTGTTTAACCCACCCTTTGCCAGCCTTGTTTGACCATGCCTGTGACCATCCTGTAGGATGCATTTACGTGGGACCCACTTCGGAGACTTTGTCTGGAGGACACTCTCGGGAGAGGTTTGGGGTCAGTTGAAACCACGTTGGGGGCCGGTCTGTCCAGGGCATGAATGGTGGAGTGGATGGGGATCCCTGGACGTGGGCCTGGGGCGTCCCACAGAGAAGGTGAGCCACACCACCCAGTGGCAGCTTAGAAGTCAGGCCTGCAGGGCTTTGGGGTAAATTTGGGCTATGTGAGAGGGGCCCAGGCTTCGTGCCTGTCTCATGGCCAGCCAGTGATGTCATGAAGGCCTTGTCACTCGTGCCTCCTGCCAGGTTCCATGTGTTTCCAATTGCCTGGGTCACGCCCAGGGAGCAGCTGGCAGGATGAGCGTGTCCTTAGGGGTGCTGGGAGGGGGGCAGGGTGAGGCCCCAAGGAAGGGGCCTTCCACAGGACAGGCCTGCTCATACCTCTGCCCTCTCCTACGGGGCCCCTGTAAACAGCCTTGGGCCTGGCCCTTTGCAATCAGGAGAAGTACATAGTGGACACCTCCGCCCAGCCTTCCCTGCTGGGCCTGTGGTGAGGCATGGAATGCCTGTGTTTGGGGAAGCAGTGGGGGCCCGTGACTTCCCCAGGGTCCCGGCGAGGGGTATGTCAGAGCCTACCATGTGATGGCGGGCGGCCTGCGGGCCCCAATCCCTGCCCAACCAGAGCCCAAGTAAACATGCCTCCAATGGTCACAGAGCCTATTAGCTGGAAAGCTTAGAGATTCTTCTAGTGCAAAACTGCTCATTTGGATATTGGGGGAAACTGAAGCTCAGCTCCCCCTTCCCCGTGGAAGGGGTCTCTTGTAGCTGAGGCTGGCCCGGGACCTTGGGTGTCGGCCTCCACCCGGCCGTGGAGGCATTCTGACAGCCCAGCTGCCTGCCCCCAGGAGCTGGGCAAGCGTTCCCTTCCTCTCTGGGGTTGGGGTGTGCTGGGAGGGGAGGAAAGACACCAGGCTTCTTATTTAAAATTCCCTCAAGTCATAAAGCAAAAGGGAAATGATTCTTTCTTTCTTGAGTTTTTGAAGCACAAAACTTAATTTTTCTAGAAACCCATTTACCTCATGTCATCTTCATGATTGTTGCCTATCCAGTTAATTTTAAAGAGCCTTTTAAAATGTGTTATTATGGAAAATTTCAAATTTCCATAGAAATTAGAACATGGAACAGTCGAGAAGCAGAACCGAGTCCCATGCGGCCCCTCACAGTCGTCCACTCACCAGATCTTGTTTTCTCCGAGCTCCCACCCACTCCCCAAAGCCAGGATTATTTGGAAGCAAATTCCTGATACTGAATCTTTTCATCTGTAACAATTTCAGTATGTATGTATAAACGGTAAGGATCTCTCTCTTTTTGATTAAAATTTTTGCATTGAGATAATTGTAGATTTACACACCTGACAGGAAAAAGCACAGAGAGACACCTTGCACACTCAGGATCTCTTCTGTTAAACAACTGTAATATTATGTCACATCTGAAATATTTAACAGTGATTACTTAATATCACCCTGTACACAAACAGTGTTTACATTTCTCAACTGGCTTGTAATTTTTCTTTTTGTTTGATTGATTAGCTTGAATTAATTAATTAGCTAGTTGCCCAAGTTAATCCCAGGTGTCAGGTTTCCCAAAACTAGTTAATTAATTAAAACATTTTAGCAGCTCTACTGAGATATAATTCACGTGCAACATGATTCGCCCATTTAAAGCGTACAATTCGATGATTTTATTTAGTAGCGTTTGGGAATGTAATGGGCATCCGTTGTAGGAAATGCAAACAGTGCTGGCTTGTTGAGTATTAACATGAAAGCTGTTTGCTGTCATCTCTCTCCAGTGAATGCCTCCTTTTATTACACAAGCTTAGTGATAATACAAAATAACATACTCTGTAGAAGACAGAAAAAACATTTACCCTAAATCCTGTACCTAGACATTACCATCAAATCTATTTCAGGTTTCACCCCCTTCCTGAGGGGGGTGATGTTCTCTTTTTAAATGTGAAGTTTTGAGTATCTTAGACTTCGGGTGCTCGCCTGGAAACTGCCGACGGCTTGTAGCCGTGTGCTTTCTCTGTGGACGCTTGGGGTGAGAGCCAGAGGTGGTGGCCAGGAGTCAGGACTGTTGCCGGGGTTCACCAACCAAGGTATCCGTGGGGAGAATCGTAGGATCGGAGAACAGGGTTGGAAACGTAGCACATGTTTATTTTCTCTACCTGTGAACTGAACTGTAGCATTTCCTGTCATCATGGATGAAGGCCGTGAGCCGGCAGTGCTGGGGAATCCTGGACTTGTCACCAGTTACACCAGGTACTTCTCGTCAGAGTGGTCGCAGCCCCCTTTTTAAATAGAATTTGAGCTCAGTGATGTTTCAAGTTAGCCCCTCCGGGAGATGTGTTTCTAAAACAGCACACGCGTGACTGTATCCCAGCTAGACATAGTCCGATCACCATATTTCAATACAATTGTTTCCTTTGCAAACCTGCAAATTTTATGTATTTAAAAACATTCTAAGAACAGGCTCATTGGTTTTGTAAGACTTCCAGAGGGATCCAAGTTCCCCCAAAGGTTAAGAACCACTAGATGTTTTTTTTTCTAAGTCACTGATGATTTACTTTTAATTTTTAGTTTTTTTAAAAATCCAGAGTCCCGTTACAGAGCTCCGTTGCCTCCTGCTTCCCAGCCAAGTCCATTCTCGTTTTTCAGGGCCAAATGCAAACCTGGCTCCAGGGCCCAGGGGAGAGAGGCAGGCGGAAAGATCCTGGGATGTCTGTGTCGCAGAGGGAGCAGGGCAGGGCTGTTTTCCATGGCTGCCCAGCCGGTTTCTACGGTGCTGAGCCGGCCCTCCTAGAGGGGTCGTTTCAGGAGGCAATCCGTCTCCATGTCCGCTTGTCCTGTTGTCCTAGGATGTGGGCTGGGTGGAGAGGGTGCCAGCTGCCCAGACAGGACAAGGACCCAAGTGCCCCACAGCCAGGAGGCACCACCCACCTCCCCACTGCAGGGGCGGGCAGGGCGCCTCGCGGCCCTGCGGTTTGCAGGGCCAGCAGGTCAGAGTCGGTGTGGGGAATGGAGGGGCTGCTGCCGCGCCCGTGCGTGCGGGGAGGCACAGAGCACCTTACGTGGACCTCCGTGATACACCAGCTCGGGCGGGTGTTCTTCCAGGTCTGCCCCTGGCCCCAGCCTGTGGCGCCCCTATTACCCATAACTCTGATGGGCAATAGGTCGGCCTGGGCTGCTTGCCAGTGCCCGGCCCAGGGTCAAGGAGAGAGAGAGTGACAAAAGATGGTTCAGGAGAGGGCAGCTATTGGCCCTTTCAGCAGGAGTCAGACCCACCCTGTAGACCATGGCCCGGCTGGGCACCATGCCAAGTGTCCACACGGCCATCTTGTTCACTGCTTGCAGGCGCTCTGTGGGGCCAGCGGCCCTGTCGGCACCCAGCCCGGCTCTGCCACTGGCAGCGGCTTAGCCCTGACGTGCCTGCCTCCTCATCTCTGCAGTGGGGACGCTGATAGTCCCCTGCACACGGTTGCTGCAAGAATGAAATGAGATTCTTGGGGAAAGCCTGTCACCGCGTATCAGTGCCTTACGGCTGCAGTGACAAAGCACAGAACACAACTGGTTCTCTTACAGTCTGGAGGTCAGAAGTCCAAAGTGGGCCTCTGGGCTGAGCTCAAGGTGCGGGCAGGGCTGGCCCCTGGCACCCCTGAGGAGAATCCGTTTCCCTGCCTTCTCCCACTTCTAGAGGCGCCTGCCCTCCTTGGCTCAGGGCCCCTCTCCATGTGCAAAACTGGCAACGCTGCATCCCTCTGGCCTTTGCGTCTGTCCTCCCACGTTTAAGGACACTTGTGGTCACACTGGGTCCACTTGGTAACCCAGGACAGCCTCTCCGCGTGAGGCAGCCTTAGTTCCCCTGTGCCTGGAGGGGCGGCGCCTTCCTGGATCCAGGCATCAGACGAGGCACGTCTTTGGGGGCCAGCTGCCCCGTGTCATGCCTAAAGTGTTTCCCATTTTAGCGGCGACCACTGGAGGGTCCCCTCAAAGGCAGAGGACCGGAAGCCTAGTCTGTTCATTCGTTTGCCAAGTACAGAGCCTCAGGGTGTGGTGTCAGGCTCTGGGAATGTGTAGGGGAGAGACGCAGACGTGCTGCCTGCCTCATGGGATGGGAAGCTGGCAGAAAGACGAACTTTAAAGGATTGGAAAGGAACCAGACACAAACTTCAGAACCAGTTGCTCTAGAGGGAGCAGGCAGGGTGCCATGCTAGAGATTAATGGGAGAGGAGCTGGCAGGGTGCAGCAAGGCTCTTGGAGCAGGTGACATCTGAGCTGTGTCCTGAATCCAGACAAGGGTCCAGACACGAAGGGGACCCAGAGAAGGGCAGTGCAGGGAGAGGGCAAAGCTTCTAGATGGGCCCAAAGGTGAGAGGGGACTTGGTGCGAGGAGGGGCTGGAGCACAGCGAGTGGAGGCTGCAGGGGAGGCCGGCGGGGCCAGGCCGGGGGTCCTGAGTGCCAGCTTTGTAGGCCATGGGGATGGGTTTGTGTTTCTTCCTAAGTCTGAGGGAGGGTGGTGACAGGACCTGGGACGGAGGGCTGTGGGGAGTGCCACGTCCTGCGTGTGCATGCTCTGTGGCAGGGGGTATCCCCTGAGCTTCTGGAGCTCTCACTTAGACCAACACCGGGCCCTGCCTGGACCCAGAGGCGGCAGCTGGGCACGCCCTTCTTGCTGGATTATCGAGGTGACAACCACTCAGTTATCCTCACTGTAATCCTGCAGTTCGCAGACCCTGAGGTGGCCAGCACCCTGCCCTCAGGCCCTGGGCCCTCACCCTCCCGAGCGTGCTGATGGCCGCCTGCAGGTACCCCGTATTTCCCACCTGAGCACCTCACCTGCCCAGTCCAGAGACACTGGGCCCTCAGGCAGAGTGGATAGGCGCCCGATTCTGCACCCCTGGGGGCAGGGTCTGCCAAGGCCTTCGGGGTCGGGGTTGCAGGGCCCCCAGGTCCCAGCAGGACCGAGCTGCTCAAGGCAACATCGTTAAGAGTTTGAAAATGGCGGCAGCAGAGCATTAAACCTGAGCAGAGGGCCCGGGGCAGCTGCTCAGAGTGCGCCAAGGTCTCCTCCACCTTTCCTACAATAATCCCGACGACTCTGATGGCAGAGCCCTCAGGACGGTCCCCCCAGGAGGCTTCGTGTCCGTGAAACCACCTCGCCGCTCTGCTGGGCCCGGGGGCCCGCTGGTCCCAGGCTCTACAGGGCTGTCTTGCTCTCTGATGCCTGTTCTTGACTAAAGCTGTGGCAGCAGGTGAGGAGAAGGACAGGGGTGTGGCCCAGTGTGGGTGCCTGAGCTGAAGAAGGACGGGTTCATGAGTTTCCTTAAATGAGGGGCAGCAAGTGCAGCAACGCAGTTAAAGCACAGCGGGCCTGGGTTCAAATTGTGTGTCTGCTGTTGACAGGCTAATGCAAGCTGTGGGCTCACCTGACTCCTGCCAACCTAGGGCTTCCTGCCTGGGAAACGGGGCTGACAACAGGATTAAACGAGGAGGTGGGCCCATGTCTCAGTGCCAGACATGTACTGAGGGCCTATATGTCGCTCTAGTGCCGTGGTAATTATGTCGTGTTTAGCGCGATGCTTAACGAACAGTAAATGCTCGATAAACTGTAATACTAATGATTATGTTAGTAAGTGGTCCCAGATGCAGCCTGAAGCTTGGCCTGCCCTGGGAAGTCTGGGTGAACTGTTCCCTGGGCTCTCCCCCCATTGGGAGGCTGATTTCCCAAGGAGCAGGGCCCAGTGGGGGAGAAGAGGGCTTTGTTTGGTGACAGAAGAGGCTCCAGCCTGCCAGCCCCCGAGCCCCTCAAAGGGCCATCTCGGGTGGTGGCTGATCAGCCCGATGGGGAGACAGCCCGGGGAATGTTTTCTTTCAGTGGGTCTCTCAGAAACATTTCTTGCCATCAGGGTGGTGGGAAGGTTGGCGGGGCACAGTGGAACGCATAGTCCCGTCTCCCATTGGCTCGGCCATCTGTCCATCCGTCGGAGTTCACTCAGCGTGTAATCCTTGAGGCATGCGGAGCCGGTGGCAGCGAGCAAGGGGATAAATCGCCCCGCACCAGGGAATTGGAAACAGATTGCTGGATGGCCAGCCTGTCCCTGGGGCCCCTCCCTGGGCCCGGGAGCGCACCGCTGCCATCACCTTCCCTGGGAGGTGTCTGGAGCACGGCCTGGCTGCGGGCAGGCGGGATGGCCAGCATCCCAGTCAGGAGGCTGCTTGGCAGGTGCGGCTCGCTTGGGAGGTTGTGGGCACGCACCTGCATGGGAACTTTCCCCTCTTGTCTGTTTATGTTTTGACATCCGTGTCCACGGAGGCTGTTCTCTGTGGCAGAGGAAAACAGCCCCAAGTGGGTTCATCTGGAGCCGGAGGACAGCAGGAGGGGGACCGAGGGCAGCGCCCTCAGTCAGCCGTGGTGTGACCTTGGCTTCGTCAGTTTCTGCTCTGGTCTCGGGTTCCTTATCTGGATATAAAATCAAGAGGCCATGCTGGCATGGAGGCAGGGAGGGGACTTTTCCCGAGAGGCAGGGGAGAGCCAGGAGGCAGTGGGAAGGTCGGCGAGGAACAATGGATGTTTCACCTAGATGTTAAAATACCGACTCTTGGGCTGGGCTCCCTCCTGGTGAGCTCCGGCCATCCCGGGCTGGGCTCTGAGGACGGGCGTCAACAGCCTCCCTCTGTGACTGATGCAAAGCGAGGTGGAAGGGACAGTCTCAGCTGCGTGCCTCGTAGCCCCAACGGCTGGGCAATTCCAACAGGCCTTGGTGGGTCCCCTGCCCCGGCACCCTCCTCTTCCTCCTCCCACAGCTCCCTGTGTGGTGCTGGCCCCAGCCACGGCCTCCGGCGGGATCTGGGCTTCCCTGCATCCTAATGGGGGCCCCATGTGCCTCAGTTTCTTCACCTGTGACCTGGGCATGCTCAGCGACACAGCCCACAGGCTGGCTGTGTGAGTAACTGAGCACATGTGGAGACCCCTTGGGGCCTGGCCAGGCCCTGGCTACTTTACCGCTGCTGTTCCCACACTGTCCCCCCTTCCTCACTGTTTGCTGGGTTTGGAAGCTCCGGGCGCGCATTTTTAACTGAGGTGCAGAGGGAGAGAGGCTGAGAGCCGGGGCGATAGAGGGGTGCCTTTGGGGTGGCAGGGCAGGAGGGAGGTGCAGGGGGAACCGCACGGCTTCCCCCCAGGAGGGACCCGCAGGACTCTCATGGGCAGCCCCAAACTCCCCTGCCTTTGAGAGGAGGGATCCCCTTTACTGCCGTGGAGGCTTAGGCTGACGTGGACTATCTGTTACTAGCGGTAATGATCAGCATTTAATAATAACGGTGCCAGGGCTGCCCCAGGATGTGCGGGCCTCCGGGCAGATAGTTTTTGCAGGGCTCTTGTCTTAATAAACAACCTGAATGACTCCATATCAGTGTCAACACCGTTCTGGTGGCCTCCTGCAACCCTGTATGAAACACACTGTGCCAGTCGGTGGTGCCAGGCCACGCATGGAACCCTGGGGTGACCCGAACCCCGAGGAGCACATGCTGGCCTCTCACGGAGGGCAGAGGGCTGGAGAAGGGGCGGTGAGTTGCAGTTCACGTGGGCCCCGTCCTGGCTGGGGTGCGCCACCCGGATGGTGCTGCCCCCTGGCTCGTCCCAGCTTTGAGGAAGGCACCCCAAAGGGCCCTCTGGGTTCTGGGTCCTGAGTAGGGGTCCTGCTTGTCCAGGCCTAGGGGTGATACAGTGCTGTAACTGTGTAGCATTACAAATTATAGTAGTTTAGTCAGAACCCTGGTACTTGTGATGTGAATGTCTTCGTTGTTTGTTGGTCACTGTGTTAGCTGGATTAGGTTCAGCTGTGAGTGGCAGGAAAGCCAGGAGAACAGCCTCTGAGGACTGACGTTGGCCCCTCTCCGGCGCAGTCCTGGACTGGGCCATCGCGGCTGGCAGGTGCCTCTGCTCCACGCGGTCTTCGGGGACCAAGGCTCCTTCCAGCTCGTCAGTCAGCCAAGGATGTGCCCCTGGGGACCCAGATGGTGGTGGAAGGATGGAGGAAGAGGCCCTTTAGTTGCTCTGCCAGAGGGACGCTCTCTGCATTGTTCTGATTAAACGGGCCGGTAGTCTTGCTTGAGTCCGTTTTGTGAGGGCCGCGTAGTGGCAGCCGCGTGCAGGACAGCCTGAGTTCCGGCTCTCCGGCGCCCCCTCCTGCTGCCCCAGACCCCCGCCCCTTCTCTGTCTCGGGCTCTTCTCCCCCTCGCCTTCCCTCTCTGCCGTTCATGGTCGGCTCGGCTGGGGGGTAGTGGAGCCGCCCGTCCCCCCGCGGGAGGAGGAGAGCTGGGGCGGGGGCTCCAACGGGGGGAGCGAGGGGGACGGCTGGGGGCACGGCCGGGCGGCCACCCACCAGACGGGAAGGCGTGCCCCTCCTCAGCCCCGGACCTGCTCTCACGTTTGGCCATTTCCCCCGTGGGTGTGAGTCATGCTCCAAGCTCACCTCTGACTCCCTGCCTCTTCTTCCAGCCCCCCTGCTGCCTCAAGTCCAGCTCAGTTCAACCAAGTGACTAGTTAGCACTCCCACATGAAGTATTTAGGATTATTTTTCTGGAAGAGTTGGCCAGAACAAATTATGGAATCAAAATGTCCAAGTTTTGTCAAGGCTCTTGGGACCGGCTGCCAAATTTTCTTTCTGTTCCCATGGGTAGGGCATGAGGCTGCCATTTTACCACATTCTCACTAGCACTGGGTATTATATTTTATTGTGTTTTAAGAGACCCATTTGTCTCACAGGTGGTTGTCCTCCAAGTGGAATAGGCTGGACCCTCCCAAGTCCTGAGCACAGAGTGACATCAGGCTGAGGGGAGCTCCTGAAAGGAAGGCAGAAAGGTTGCAAGGAAGGTGGGGTGTGGGAAAATAAGAACCTCATGCTCTCTGCTGGCTAGAATATAAACTGGTGCAAACCTTTTGAAGCTTGAGCTGGTTCTTTCTGCTTGGGCAACTCCCACCTATGCTCACTCAGTGTGGCAGGCGGGGGGTGCCCCTCCCCAAAGACACCCATTAATCTCGGAACCCACGAACGGCGCCCTGCGTAGCAAAGTGCATATGTGATCAAGTTAAGGACCTTGAGACAGGGAGCTGACCCTGCAGTATCCCTGCGCAGTGCCATCACAGGGTCCTTAGCAGAGGTGCACCTGGGGGGATGTCCTCCAGCGAAAAGTTTTACACAATCCATACATACAGCACATGAGTCACACCTGCCCAGAGCGCCTTCTGGTCTGCAGGGGACGTGAAGCCCAGTGCATTGCTGCCCGTGGTGGGGGTTCAGTGGCCGGAGGGCACCCGTGAGCCCAGGTCAGTGGCAGTAGCACCAAGGATTGAGGGTGGGATTTGTCAGGCCCAGAGCAGAAAGGAAGGGTTTCTGCTGAGGTGAAGCTGAGCTGGGAGGCCTAGGGGAGCCGCGTGGGGAGCAGAGGAGAGGCGCTGCCTCCATCCTGTCGAGAGAACGTTCCGATTTGGCTGTGGGAGGCCTAGTGGTGGAGGCAAGTTAGACCCTACGTCTGCCCCAGAGACCACCCTCCGTCCTGGGGAGGGTGACTGGCCTGAATTGGTGGTCCCAGGTCTGGAAGGGTCCCTTGGTCCCCCAGCCTGGCCTGAGTGCCAGCCAGGGGCCTGGGGTCCCTGATGAGGGTGCTCATTGGTAACAGGACCTGCCAGAGACCTGGGCTGCTGCAGCCAGACTGGAGCAGGGGGCCAAGGGTGTCCGGGCCCGTAGGCTGGTAAGCTGGCTGAGTCAGCCATGTCCAGATGTCCATCCCAGGTCGGCCGGTGAGCTAGGCCGGGGCAGCAGGCCCAGTGTTCCCCCAGGCCCGTCTCTCCTCCTGCCAAGGCCACCTGCAGAGAGGGGACGAGACCTCTTGCTTGCTGGGGGAGAAGCAGGTCCATTCAGAGCCGCCAGCCTTCTAGACAAACACAGCAGTGTTTAAAGAATCTGCAGGGAGGTGTTTTGGCCTGGAGGGAGGGAAGGTTCCGGGCCTCACTCTGAGCCAAGCCAGGACCTACCCATTCCTGGGACAAATTAAAGCCATCATGTACTGCCTCGGCTCCGATGCTCAGTCCCGCCAAGGTCTTGCGATGAGAGGCAGCCCTTGACCATGGGGCTGCACTTGGGGAGGCTGTGGGTCCCCTCCTGGAATGCGGGCTTTCACGGAAAAATTGAGCCTGGGAGCACTCACAGAGGAAATTCCAGGGTGCGTTTGCTGACGGACATGTCTTGGAAGGCAGCTGGTTACCTTGGCCTGGTCCCAACCTTGTGTTCTCCCCTCTGTCCTCCCACTCCCCAACTTCTATTTTTCCCTCAAAAGAAAAAAATATCATAACCAGAGAGAAGCCTGAAGGCAAAACCAAAAAGAGCCAGACCAGAAAGAACCCTACTTAGTCATGAGAAATGCAAACCTTGCGGGCAGAAAATTGCCGGGACCTTCAGAGGCCATTGTCTGCTTGCCGGTTAAGGAAAGGGGTCCGTGCGCCGAGAGCCACATGCAAACCTTTCTAAGCTGCCATCTTCTGAGAGCGCAGGGTGAACCAGAACTTCCCTTGTCCTTTTTGGTTGAAGCACAGCTTAAATAAAATCAGATGCGCTCCCCTGGAGAGCACCTCTGGCCGAGTCATTGCTTGTGTGTACCCGGGCCACAGCACCCGGGCTCTGTCCTTCCTTCAGCCGGCACCCCTCCCCACCGCCTGTCGCAGCCGGCCTTCGTCGCCAGTACTCTGCTGCTCCTGAGGGCCGTATCCTGGGGCCCCACGCCTGCCCTCTCCCGTGCTGGCTTCTCCCACTTGGTGTCACGTCTGTGACGCCCGTCCCTGTGGTGGGCGCAGGGCTGCCTTCCGGCTGCCGTGCACGTCCCGCCGGGTCCCGTACCCCCGCGCGTCGGCCAGTGCCTCCCCGACCGCAGCTGCTCATTCTCATTGTTCGGACGCTGTGAATCAGCCTCCACGTGCATTCTCGTGCAGGTCCTTGGGTGGCTCTGCTCTTCCCCCGTGTCCCAGCACCCCAGGAGCCCCATGCTGTGTGTGCAGTTGTGAAGGCCTCTGCCTTGCAGATGGAGAAGCTGAGTGTGTTGTCCCCAGTCCCAGAGGAGGGAACCCAGTCGGGGTTCCAGCCAGATCCATGTGCTTGAGAACCAAGCTCTTTGCAAAAGGCATAGCATTTCAGCAGCGAAGTGGCTCTGGGCCCACAGCCACGGGCAGTTTGCTGGGGCAGGGCCGCCTCCTCCTCCTTGGCAGAGGGGCAGCTGGCCTGTTCCCCACTCCCCTCATCCTCCCTGTCCTTGTCCAAGCCCAGCTGTGTGCTCACAGCTGTGTCAAGTGTCCCAGCTCTCTCGGCTGCTGGGGAAAGCCCTGCAAATGCTGTGACAAATGGCTCTAATCTGGTGTTTAATGTGGCCTGATGTCAGCAGCAGGGAGGGAGGTGCTGCCTTTGTGAAACGCGATCCGTGCCAAGGCTGAGATGTGTGTCCAGCCCTCGCTAGGCAGCCAGGCTGCTGACCCCTCCAGCTGAGCGGGGCTGGAGGCTGGGCAGCTTCACTGTGGCCAATGGGCCGGTGTGCCAGCCCTGGGGGATGTGAGCAATGAGAGGATCCATGTAAGATGCCAACGTGGTCCCGGGCATGTGGGCAATGAGGGGATCCACGCGAGACGCCTGCACGGCCCCAGTGAACGTGAGCTGGGCTCGCTGTTCTCAGTTGTTCAGACCTGGGACTCACGACCTGAACACTGTCCCACGGCTCGCTTGTCCGAGTGCCTTATCTGGGACCCTGAGGCCAGGTCTCTTGAGGAATTCAGGATCCATTACACGCTGGAATGTTAAATCAGCACTTAGACCGTGTGTCTGTTGCAGCCCCTCGGGGTCCTGGGCAGACGGGGTAATGAACTTCCTGGTTCCCACAGCAGACTGTTCGGGTGCACAGCCCTGGCCAGCCTCCCCACCCGTTGGGGCGCCTGCTGCCAAGTGGGGGCCACAGGCCCAGGAGAGACTGGTGTGATGTGGAAACTGGTGGTGAGGGGGTGCGGTGCCTGTTGTTCCCTCCCGCGCGGCCCCAGGAGCAGAGCCCCTCCAGGGAATCGGGGGCAGAGTCCTCATGGCCCCAGGCTGCTGGGAGGTGCACGGATCTATCCATGAACAGTGCTCGGAGCCACCCAGCTGGGGCTAACACAGTGACGCCTCCATAGGCGCGCCGTGAGTGGGTGTGCACGTGGGGTGCGTGTGTGTGCGTATGAGGTGGGTGCAGCGTGTCTGCTGTGTGCACAGCACGTGGTGTGTGCTGAGATCCGCGCAGCAGGTGCAGGTCTGAAGTCCTGTCCTGGCCCAGACTCAGCCTGCACAGCCCCGAGGCGGCCTGCAGCCCCTGTGAGTTCCAGTCGCCTGGGCTGTAACAAACCACCCGATGTGGGGGAAGCCGGCGCCAGGTGGCCCTGGAGCTCAGCCACCACATTGCTCCCTACTTTCCATTAGCTGTGTTTCAGTCCGGGGTTTGCTCTCGAATCTGGTTTGGATGGAGCTGGGCGGGGATGGCTCCTTGCTGTGCGTGGTGTCAGCTGGGGGCCCAGAAGCGGGCTGAGCCACCCGGGCGGGCCTGCTGTGTCTGGCTGCTCCGCGTGGCGCTCCTGGTCTGCAGGGGCTCCTCAAGCCGTCTGGGCGCGTCAGGTAGGCGGCACGGCACTTTTGTGGTCTAGTCTTGGCGGTCGCTTCCACCATACATGACTGGCCGGTCACACAGTTCCCCCAGGCTCCAGAGGAGGGCATGCTGACCCCACCTGGAGGGGTGTATCGTGTGGAGGGGGTGCGCTGTGGCGGGTGACCTTGGAGCACACAGCTGCCACAGTGCCACCAGGCCTGCCCCTCTGGGTGCCTCGTGGGCGCCCCCTCCTGCTGGGCACATGCCACTGCGTGCTGCCAGCAGCCTGTGGCCGTCTCCGGCCTCAGAGCACTTTGGGCTAAGGATACTCCGTGGCACCCTTGTTAGCGGCAATCCTGAAAGAAAATTTAAATACAGTTTTATAACATTTATATATAAGCATATATTTATTTTATGTAATTATATTTTATTATGTGTTTATAATAAAAATCTCCTTTTTTGTAATATATGTTTATATTTTGTTTTTAAAAAACATTTATTCAATTATATATTTTCATTAATTTTACAGTTTTTTGTATTTCACATAGAACAAGTTGTCTATAATTAATATAATCATATTCATAAAGTAAAATACATTTATTTACATGTAAACATTCTCTAAAATTTACCACCTCAGCTAGCAGTAGTACATTGCCTGTGCTAGAGGAGGAATTATAATCAAACTGGGAATGTCTGCCTTGATGCTGGCTTTTCACAAGTAGTCTCAGGAAGAAGCCTTGTCTGGGGCTCCGTTCACCGGGTGTTTCTGGGGCTGTTTCGGTACAAGCGGGAAGAGTCACTGGCAGTGAAAAGGGTGCCGTCGGAAGGTCTGATACCTAGCATCTCCCCGCTCGTGGGTCGCCCCAGGTCAGGATGGTCCCGGAAACAAAAGCAAGCGTCAGAATTTTGCACAGGCTCACGGATTGCTTGACTGCCAGGGAATGGACTCCCCAGCCTCATTTTCTAAAGAAGTCACGGGCATCTGGAGCTGGAAGGGAATGCGGAGACCAGGTCATCCTGTGCGTCTTCGACGGTGGCACACGGAACCCCACGGGCAGATGGAACAGCAGAGAGTTACAACATAAATACGCTAAGCTCTGATCTTTCTTAGGTGCCAAGTAAACCAAAACATTTCAGTCTTCAAACAAACACGGATGTGTTTTGGAGTGGAATGTAAAATCTCCATACATTTTTAGGATAAAACAGAAGACTTCAAAGCAATTCCACACTGGCTGCAGCTTGGCTCAAGTGAAGGTCACAGACCCTCCCGCCCGTGCGCTCCAAGGTCCCCGCTTGCTCTCTGCCATGGGGGCCGTGGGCAAAGCAGCATGCTCGTGGCCGTTCCTCGGGGAGCCCTTCACGACACTAGTCCCTTGAGCAGGAGGTGCTGGGAAAAAGAGAAAGAGGACCCCAGGAGAGCTGGTGGCGTGCCTGTTTTCCTGAGGAGTTAGAGCTGCTCCCACCAGCCACCGGCAACGGGTGGCCACTGACTAGAAAGGGGCTGGCCAAGCGGCAGTGACCCACAGGTGTAAACACACACTGGCTTTCCAAGATTCACTGATTTCTTCTTACTTCTTTAATGCATCCACTACAAGAATGAAAGTTACTTGTGTGATTTGCATCTTATTCTCATTGGACGCATTGGCCTCCTAGTGTTGAAGGCCATG
>JAQQAC010015468.1:2028517-2127526 GCA_029783875.1 Phataginus tricuspis
ACATGACTTTTGTTGTGTCTTTGGGACTGGTGTGGGGTGGGGGGAGGGTTGCTCGAAGCCTCTGTTTGTTTGGGAGAGACCCAGAGGGGTTGGGTGCTTGCTCGGGCTCCCACTGAAGCTAGCAGGGAGGCCAGAACCTGGCTGGGGAACCGGGAGGCCAGCCTGCCACGCTTCTTCCCCGCTCTCAGGCCGTTTGCTGCCCCAGCTGGATGGCCCTGGCTGCTCACCATGGTCCCACGCCCTGCAGCAGGAACTCCCGGCTAGCTATACCACAGCCCCGCCAATGCCTGCCTCTAGCTATGAAGGCCTTGATGAGTCAGATACATGCTTTCTCAGCCTCCCTTGAAGCTGGGAGTGCCAAGTGACCCCATCCTGGTCAAGCCAGAGGGAAGTCAGCAGAGCCTTTCAGGGAAGAATTGTCTTCCTTGATAAAGGAAATGAAGTCACGTGAAGGGTTATGTGAAGAGATTTTTTTTTTTAACTGTCCTGGCCCTGCTCTGCTTTTTGCCACTGAATATGGTTGAGGTGACTGGTGTTGCAGCAGCTATCTTGGGACCATGAGGTGATAATCTAAGGGAGAGAAGTTGAGGATGACGGAGCAGAAAGATAGGAAGGGTCTGGTAAGGATGGCATTTATTAATATTAAGCATTTCCACTTGTGTTGCCGAGACAACCCCAGGGCCACTGACTTAGGGACTTTTCAGAATGTGATACAACCACGTTTGATCCATTAAACTGTCCTTAGCTGAGCAGTCTGTCCCTTGCCCCAGAATGCCTCCTGACGCGCTCCCCTTACTGTCACAGAGAAAAGGAGTTCATCCACCACCAAGATAGGCAGCATAAGGTAATGCTCCGTGAAACCGGAAAGTGGGGGTCTCACCTCCCCAGCGCATCAGCCATGTAACTTGAAATCTTCTTGGCAGGCCTGATGGCACTTGGCCAGCAGTGTATCATTTAAGTGTCCTGACCACTCTGAGAGGTGCTGCCTCTACTTGACAGAACGCTGTGGTGCGGGGTGGTGGCGTCACGGGTCCAGGATGCTCCTGAGCTGGAGTAGCCCAGCCCTGAGCAACTGGCCTCCTGGGCTTCCATGACCTGAGCTTCTTGGGAGCCTTTTGTTTGTAACGAGGCAGCTGCCATATAATCCCAGCATAGCTCCTCCCAAGGAATTCCAACAAAAGTGTCAAAAGGAGAGAGAGAGACAGAGAGAGAGAGAGAGAGAGAGAAGATAGAAACAGAAGGACAGCAGACCCAATGTGCCATTTCTCACATGACACGCTTGTCACACAGCCCCAGGCAGGCTACCTACTGTTTATTTGGGGCTGCATCAAAGATGTCAGATGTCATAAGTTTTTCTTTCCTGCAGGTAGGCAGTTTCTAAATGGACAAATCACATTCTTGATCTGAAAATAACACATGAAAGACATAAAAAAGAAAAAATGTTCAGCAGGTTTATAATCTTTTCCTTATCCCAATAAACGCAGGAGGCAAGAATGCAGCAGGAAAGACAAGCCCGCCGACCTCCAAAGCGTAAGACACCCCCATCAGAAAAGTTGAAATGTGTTCGTGAAAAGGAACTCAGTTCTTCTCAGATTCAGTCTGGCCTGGGACAAACTTGTGGAATAAATCAGTCTTCTTCTTGAGAGAGATGAGGTGCACTTGTTCTTCCAGGAAATAACCTAATCTTACAAGTATCTTTCACAATGTGTGGTCTCTGTAGAGAAACATAAACAACATGGAATCTTTTCAGCCAGTGGCTCAGCATGTCTTGCTGTTACTGGTGCAGTTGGATGTCCCAGGGGCTTATCTTCCCCAGTATCCCTGGTTCCGATTAGAATCACTGATGGATTTCTTTTAAACTCAGAAAAGAGTCATGTGTGTAAAATACTAGAAACAGTTCGATCTTCGCAGAATGAACAGAACTCGTTTCCAGACTTGGTTGGTGATGACAATGATATTAAGCATTTCCATGAACTTTGTGCTGGACATTGTGAAAGGTGCCGCATTGCCCGTTACATCCTCACAAGAGCCTTGTATGTCGGTTCCACTATTATCCCCATTTTACAGATGAAGAAACTAAAGTGTTAAGTCCTTCCTGTGGGATCACATAGCCAGCATTGGGAGAATTCACATTCAAGTTGAGGTCTGTCTGGCTCCAGAGTCCACTTCCCTAACTGCTGATCTAGTCTGAAATGAGGTGTGTTTGGGTTCTCACAGGAGCAGACCCTGAGACAAGGATTTGGATGTCTTTATTTCTCATGCATGTATATCTGGGAGTAGAATCACCGGTTGTCCGTTTAGTTTTATGGCGGATGGCAAGCAGAGAACTGAAGCGGCGGCACCATTTGCACTCGCAGTGCACAAGGCACCCAGGGCCCCATGTTTGCATGGCACTCAGCACCATCACTCTTTTTGGATTTCAGCCACTCTGGAGGGTGTAACTTCAGTATTTCCTCAAAAAAAATGCACTTTTTCATATGCTCATTGACCATTTACATTTTTGGTGACTTGCCTGTGCAAGACTTTTGCTTATTTTTAAATTGAAAACAATGTCTTTTATTGGTTTGTAGAAGTTCTTTTTATAGGCTGTAGATGAGTCCTTTCTCAGCTACCTGTGCTGTAAATATCTCCCCCCATTTGTGGCTTACTCTTCTACTTTTTAAATTGTTACCTTTTGATGAGCCCACGTTTTTAATTTTGGTGAAGTTGATTTTTAATTGAATGAAGTTAATTTGTATCAGTCTCCTTCTTGGGTCCTGCTTAGGACATCTTCACCTCTCCATTGATGTTTAAGGCATCCACACCCAAATGCCTCTACGTTTTCCTCGTGGACGAGTGCAGCTGGCATTCCTGAGTGGAGTAGCTTGCTTATGCAGCCTTTTTTATGGCTTCTCAGTTTTACGTTTCTTAGAGGAGGGGGACCTGTGTCACATGTGGCTCTGGGAAAGAGGTGTGTGTTCATGGATTCTGGCTGAGTGGGTGAGAGTCCCACCTCCCCTGGAAAGTAGATCCTTTTGGGTGAAAATTCTTTTGAAGGAAAATTTTGCTTCCTTTCAGATTTAAAGTGGAAAGTAGTTACGTTTCACTAGAAAAGTGTGTCTTTGAGCTACTGGAGTTTCCAGACACTGTGTCTCTTTTTGTAAAATAAACAGTTATAAGACGAAAGAAGAAGATGAATTTTAATGTGCTCGTTTGCTGGGAGAGGGGCAGCCAGCAGCCTTCTCTGTATTTCATCGCTGTGCGAAAAACCGAAGGAGCAAACTTAGAGCTGCCATGATGAAAACAGAGGTGACATGCAGGTGGCTTATCCCAGCAACAGCTTCTCTAAGGACAGGAGAAGTTTGCTCCCTAACACACCACAGTTCCTTACTCACAGAGCTAAGGCAGTAACACATGAACTGCTCTGTCTTGATGGCAGAAGTGCCGGGGTCTCCTTTTCAGTGGCTATGTCCTGACCCTTAGAAAGAGAAAAAATAAGGAAACAAGCTCTTTGTCTTCCCCATCCTCACTCCATCTGCCTTTTCCTCTGGTTTTGTGCTCCCTGCTGGTTCCATCCTCACTCAGCTACCTCCTCAGGCCCCGAGGTCTCAGCTTCCCCATCCCTAAAGTGGGATAGTGACACTGTCATTGCCGAGGGCTGCTGATGGAGGTGAGCACATGCAGGCTCTGCGCAGGGCCTGGCGCACGGTCGTGCTCAAGAAATGTCTGTCCTTCCTGTTGTATCTTCACTCCAGTAAAGGGGTGAAATCTTTCTGCCACATCTTTTCTGAACACTTCTTCAAATTGTACACTGTAATGATTTGATTGGTTGGGAGTTGGTGTATCCTTTACCTTAGAGTTTTGTGGCTAATCATGAGGCTGACATTTGACTTGGCTTCTTTCTGTTTGATTCTTGGAACTACTTTCTATCTATAGAAACGAGCCAGAGTCACCTGCTTATGACTCTTTCCAGTAATCAAACTGCCTTCCAAGAAAAACCAACTTCCAGAGATAGGAAAAGCGTTGAGAAGTGGCCAGTAAGTGAATGCAGACAGAAGTGTGTGCAGTATTCCCGCTTAGCAATATAAGCTAATAAGAAAAATGTCATCTCTTTTCAGCTCCATTTTGTGAAATGGTATAAAAAAAAAGCAGTAAAAAAAAAGAAATGAGAAAATTTGGCCAGGACATTCATCTGGGGCATTTTCTATCTGTGGACCCTCCTGAGTATCTGCGTTAGTGTCTTCAGTTCGTGGATGAAGAAACTGAACAGAGCAATGGTGTGACTCATGAAAGGACGGCGTGGGACGGTGCCACACTGTGTTAGGACTCATGTCAGTGAATCTAGAAGCTAGATTTTCGGTGTGAAAAGTCTTCTGACTCTCTAGAAGGTTCCGGCATTAGATGCGATCAGAGTGCAGCCCGTTCCTCTTCTGGGAGTCCCAGGACTCTCCTTGGACGGGGCAAGCCCAGAGGTCAGAGCTGGGGTCACGGAGATGTCTGTGTGGGCCCGCCTCCTTATTTGGCTGACAGTGTCCTGATTTTCCCAGGGGAAACCTTTGCCCCGGTTTTATTCCTCGCAGCTGGATCAGGCCAGCCTCGCCCCTCATGTTCCAGGGTCAGACACTTTCCAAGACCTATTAGTAACCACCGTTCATCCCCCTGAATACAAGGGCCAGCTGACGGATGGGCAGGTGACGCAGGCTCGTGAGTCGGAGCCCAACACGCACGTCGCTGGAGTCGGTGGGCAGCTTGCACACAGCAGGACAGAGCCACAGGGCCGAGGAAGAGAAAGACCGGGTCTTGATGACATCATCTGAGCCACTGGCACTGAAAGAGTTCAGGCCAAAACAGGGTTTGGTTTGAGTCATTGAGCTGAGGGTAGAAAGAATACCTGCAGAATCTCCTGTGACTCTCCGCCCTGGAGTGACAGAGTTACTGCAATCCAACTTAAAGCGTTCACATGATGTCATGCTTTGGAGACTGTCCAGGCATGCACACGGATGACCACCCCAGAGGCGACCCCCCCTGAGGCCTGGCAGTGACAGGGGGACAGCACAAGCCTCTGCCCCCTGTTTTCCACTCTCTGCTTCCTGGATGAGGATCGAGTCCCCAGTTTCTTCAGCTGTGAAAGAGACCACAGCACAGCCTGGAGGGGTCAGGAAGACTGAATGAGATACTGCCTGTGAAGGCCATGCTCTGCGAGCTGTACAAATGTTTGTGGGGTGTAGCTGACTCCGGGTCCAATTGGCCTGATAGTACTACTAATAAAATAATAGCAATAACAGTTACTCCAATGACAGATACCACCATTTAGCTCTCGCTGCATAACAAACACTCCCGGACATGGACATGGCAGCTTCAAACACCACCATTTATTTAACGCAGGATTCTGCAGCAGTCTGGGCTGGGCTCAGCAGGAAGGCTCTTCTGGCCTGGCCAGGCTCACTAGGGCATCTGTGACTGTCTGCTGGACCAGCGGGGGGTTAGCTGGTCTGGGCGAGGAGGGCTCAGCGTGGGGGGCCTCTTACTGCCGGTGTGGCCTCTCCTCCTCCAGCAGGCTAGCCAGGTCCCCCATTCTGCTGCCCTCATTGGCTGGAGCAAGTTGGGGACCAGCCTGAATTCAAGGATCAGGAAAAGAGACTCTACCTCATGCTGGGGGGAGTGACATCTCATCTCCGAGGCCATGGGAACAGGGGCCATTTGCCAGCCTACTGCATTTGCTCCCTACGAGCTTTGCAGCAGGAGCTGTCTGACCCTCGAGGTGCCTTCTCAGTGGTGCCTTATGCCGCTGGGGCCACACGGGCTTCCTGTCAGTCCTTTGCTCTGGTGCTCTTCTCGGACGTGGGTTCCTCACAGATTGAAGGTTTGCAGCGACCCTGTGTCCAGCCAGTCTGTTGGCACCGTTTTACAAACAGCGTTTCCTCACTTTTTATCTCTGTGTCACATTTTGGTAATTCTTGCATTATTTCAAACCTTTTCATTATTATTATATTGGTTGTGGGGATCTGGGATCAGGGACTATGTCTCGCTGACAGCTCGGATGATAGTCAGCATTTTTAAGCAATGAAGTATTTTTAATTAAGGCACGTGCATTGCTTTTTTAGACGTGACCCTAGTGCACACTTAGTGGACTATGCGCAGAGTGAGCATGACTTTTCCATGCCCTGGGCAACCAGACTCACATGACTCACTTTGTTGTGATACATGCTTCGGGGCAGTGCTGGGACTGACCCCACGCTATCTCCATGGTCTGCCTGTACTGTCACCCCCATGCAATGTGGAGTATGGTGTAGCTTTGAGTGAGCATGGGGAAGATGGGGCCAAGACCTGAGCTCTATTTTAATGGCCTCTAACCCATGACATCCAATGAATGACCAGAAGAGGTGTTGGCAGCAGCCACCATTGGCTGGGGGCTTGCAGGGAATCCTTACAAGTTCCCCGTGCTGGGACAGTCATTAGCTTGCTTTCTAGAAGGAAAGACAGAGGCACCAACAGGGTAAGTGCCGTGGGAGGGGCACACATCTAGGTCACTTGCACTGAATGTCTTCTGTTTGCACTTGGGGTGCAGCCTGCAGCTCCCCACCCTGCTCTGTGTCCCAGGGGGCTGCCTGTAGGAAGGGGCTGCACCAGTGGCTGCCTTCAGCTTGGTTCCAGCCAATGGGAGGCATGGTGGGGCCGTGGCGAGCGGAGGGACGGTAGAGTATTTGTTCCCTAAGCCTTCTTCCTATAAATAACCCCCCCTCCCAGTGGCCTGCTCCGTCCAGGCGGCCCCGCTCTCCTGCTCCCTCCTCTGCGTCTGGGGCCTGCGCCCTCTCCTCCCGCAGCAGCCCTGGCGGTGCCCGTCCACTCCCCCGGGACTCCCACCCCGTCCCTCCTTGATTTCCTTAACTTCTCCCGATGCCATGGCAGTCCCTTTGCTAAACTTTCTTCCGATTACCTCCTTTTAACGTGCCATTTGATTTTTGTTGGGACGCTGAGTGACATATGGCCTGGCTCAGCTCTCTCTGCATTTAATATCTATGAGGAAGATGAGAAGACCGGCATCCTAATGACAGAAGTAGCTGGTACCCGAAGCCGAGCTCCTTGAAGGGTCAAATCAAAGGTCTAAGAGGAAAACGAGACAAAATTAGGCTGTGCACAAGCTGGCCGGAGGCAGGAGGGCCTGCTTCTGTCTGGACGGCCTCCAAGCATTTCTGTGTTATCTCCAAAGAGCTTGGATTGCATTTTAATGAATTTGCCTTGAAATTAACATACTCTACTTTTTCTTGAGCCAGGCTCAAGCTTTCCGGCAAAGCCTACTGCAAGGACCTGCACCCATGGGTCAGGGCGAAAGTGGAATTGGAGCCTGAGAAGAGAGCGAGCTATTTATGTATGGGTGTTTTGTATTCTGCTCTTGTGCAGAACTGCAAGTATATATCCGTAAGTGGCATCTTCCAGATGGGTAGCCAATACATGCTGAGGACGTTGTGAGTGCGGTTGTCTCTCTACCTTCAAGTGCCGAGCCGCCGCCAGGCTGGTTAGCGGGGAGTGGACACAAAAGTCGGGGCTGACCTGGGCTCCAGTCCAAGCTCTGCCATCTACTATCTGTGCGACCGCGGGCATGTTACTCAGCCTCTTTGAACCTCAGTTTCCTCACTTGCAAGAAACTGAGGGCTCACAGGCAAGGAGAGTAGAGCTCCGGAGTCCTCAGATACCCTCTACACTACAGCAGCCATGTTGTCCGCTGGGTGCTCCCAGGTCGGGATATCAGCAGCTCTGGGGGATCCCCGGACTCTCAGATCTGTACTTGTTCTGGAAGGGATGGGAACAGCTAAAGGGCTGCCCACGGAACTGGACCTGCTTGTGGAAATGGTCAAGAACTCTAATTTGCAGATTGGCTGAGAGGCTGTCTTGTGGAAAGATGTGCTCAAACCTGGGTTCACATGCTGACTCTGTCTCTTGTTAGCTAAGTACTGGTGGGGGCGGTGGCCTCACCCTCTGCTGTCCCGCGCAGTTTTCCGCCAGCAGAAATAAGCACAGGACAAATAGGATTCTTCTGCAGCAACAGCTTTAATGCATCTTGAGAGCGAGATCACAAGCTGACTGTAAGGTAGGGAGGAGGACCCCGAAGTGAGGGAGGCGACCCCTTATATAGGTCCTACGCTCCGCTTGTGGCGTGGCCCTTCTCTATAGGGCGTCCTAGGATCAGGCCAGATGACGGTGCCAGCGCTACGCCTCGCGCATGCGCAGCGCGGGTGTTTACCAAACCAGCAGCCGGAAATGGGCGCCATCTTGTGATGGCGGGGAGCGGCTCCCAACACTCTGCTGCTTTCTCCCCTGGCCTGCGGCGTGGGGCTGGGTCCCAGGGGATCAGTGAGACGCCGCGGACGTGGAGCCTCAGCCACGACTCACCCGTAAAGTGCTCGGAGCAGGCAGCAAAGCCGAAGGAAAGAGGGCACCTGCCCCGTCTGCTACGCACACATTAAGCAGGCAACAGAGTGCTGGGTGAGGGAAACACAGCCTCTGCCTTTGGGGGAAGAAAGACATTTTATCAGTGAAACAAATGGCTGATGAATTACAATTTTTAATGAGGTTAAGAAAGACACAAATAAGACAGAATCAAGAGAGCCAAGGGAAGGCTCCTAATTTAGGAGGGGGGTCAGGGAAGGGAGCGGCGCTGAAGCAGGAGGTTGCATTGGTCCAGGTGAGGGCCGCACCCCCTGCCGCGTGCCCAGCACGACGGAGTCTGCTCCTGGCTCAGGAGCTCCTGGTTGTGGATCTGGCAGGCCTTTTGCATGTGGTGATGCAGGAACACAGGCTCCTTTGATCTTGGGCTCAACCAAAATAATAATAACAAAGAGTTCAGTAAGGTTGCAGAATACGGGGTCAATATACAAAACGCAATTGTGTGTTTATACGCCAGCATTGGAAAATCTGAAAGTGAGATGAAGGAAGTGATTCCGCCAACAAGAGCATCAAAAAGAATAAAAATACTTAGGAACAAAGTTAACTAAGGAAGTGCAAAACTTACACTATGAAAACTCTAAAACATTGTTGAATGTTATTAAAGTGGACCTAAGTAAACGGGCCAGCGTCCTGTGTGTCTGTCCTGAACTTGTGGGATAGTGTGGGATAGTGTGTCGTACGGGTGACTCGGGGGATATCCAGTGACGCAGTGTCTGACCATATGCATATAATGAATATGGATAAAAGCTTCTGAGATCATAGGACAGCTCGTAGGGGCAGTTCAGTGATACTATATTTAAGTATATACATTAACATATAAAAATTCTATCTGTATATGAAAGCTTCCTACATCATAGGATACTTGGGGTTCAGTGAGGCCGTTTGTATATATGACTATATATATTGCGTGTATGTGTATGAAAACTATTTCCTAGCTTACAGGATAGCAGGGGTTCAGGGATCCAGTGCATATCTGAACATGTCTACAATGTAGGTGTGTGAAAACCACTTCCAGATCCCAGACAGCTGAGGGGTTCAGCGACACAGCGTATATCTGCGCACACCCACACGGTATGTCGGTCCATAAATGTGTAACTGAAGCATTAATAGTTTCTTTCCAGTGCAAGTTTCCCCCTCCCCGAATTTCTGATTGTTTTAATAATAGTTGACATTGATTAAGGGCTGACTATATGTTAGTTACTCTCCCAAGCTTTTTACACTGTTACCCCTTTTAATCTTTCCAAAAAACCTTTGTAGTTTCTCTCGTAGCTCCCAAAGGCACACAGAGGACAGGTAATGTGCCCCAAGTCACATAGCTAGTTGCTGGCAGAGCTGAGACTTGACGTTTGTCGGACTTGCAAACTCTTGGCAGCAGCGGAAAGGATAGAATATCGTCACTGTGTGCGTGTTCCCTGCTTGAGCCCCAGGGTGCGGGGACGTGCCGGCTGCATCTGCCACATGGGGGGTGGAGCCGTCACACAGCCCCAGCTGTATTTGCAGGCCAGGGGTCAAGCTGGGCCGACGACCATGGCTGCGAAGGTGGCAGTGGCACCAGGCTGGGCCCCTGACCCCTGGAGATGCTCTGGAGCAGCCTGAAGAGCACTGTCTTCCTGGGGCCACCACGAGGCCTGGGCCGCACCTGCGCCTGGGAAATGCTTTCCGTGAGCTTCCTAGAGACTGCCATCTTCACACAGCCTGTGTGCAGGGAGCTATGTTAGAACAAAAAAGGTGGGACCCAAACTCCAAACAAACATGGACGGGGTGCAGTCTTGTCTGCTTCCTGGTTTTCCTTCCTGTGGGTTAAACTCAGGGAGAGCAGGTCCTGACAGCTTCCCGGGGTCCTGCCAGAGTGGGCAGGGCTCCTCTCCCTGTCTGCTGGTCTCGCAGTGCAGCCTGTCCTGCCAATGAGCGCAGCCCTGGGGCAGAGATGCTGGCTGTGAACCTGGCTCTGCCACTGAGGGGTTGATAGCATGCAAACCTCACAGCCGTGAACCTGGGCATGCTCAACTGTGACGTGGGGCTGATCGCCATCTTTCCACTGTGTGACAGCTGTTGGGAACGTGTACATGAAATCTAGTGTGTTCTAAGAGGTTGGCACATGGATATCTGCTTAATAAATGCCTTTCCTTCTATGTGGTTAACCAATCTGCAAGAATAAATATAAACAAACCTGGGACAGTGGGCCAGCCTCTCTGTGCCCCAGAGCAGCCTGTGCTGCACCCCTCACTGGGCCCCCTGGCTGTGCTGTAGCACGCAGTGTCCCCCCTGCACACCGGGATTCTCCGACACTGCCCTCTCGGATGCACCCCCTCTGGTCCCAGGATGTAACTGCCATTGTGTTCTAGAACAGAGCTTCTCAAAAAGGCTTCTTCCTACACAGTGCTTGGCATTCTGTGGCATGACTGGAGGTCAGCCCACAGGGAATGGAGGAGTGGGTGTGTGAGCTGAAGGCGCCTTACCTCCAACAGGGCAGCTCTGTTTTAAAGATTTACTTCGTACCCCGGGAGAGATTTTACTGGAAGAAAATGAGCCACTCCTGGGTTATAGACCGAGGCTGCAGGGTTAACATGTTTTATGAGCACTAAGTCACTGACGTTGGAAAATAAACAAGTCATGGCACCAAGGTTATGCCGAGAAGGAGTAAAATAGGGCAGGCAAAAGTGGAAATCAAGTCCAGAGTTCATGCAGACTGAAGCAGACGAGGGCTGCAGTGAGTATGAGCCTGGCCTTTGTAGCCAGAATCTGCTGGGATCAAATGCTTCTCAAGTGTGCTGTGGAGTAAGAGGCGGAGTGGATCACCACACTCTTCCTCAGGACTGCTCCATTTGGAAGGAAAAGGAGTTTGAAGTTGATGGAACTTAAGACGAAATGCAGGAAGTCTGGCACAAACACCTCCATATAAAGCCATTTCTGGGTGTTGCAGCCTCCTAATCACCTACCATCTCCTAACAGGGTGGGGTCTCTCTTCGCTGATGGATATGGGCGTGAGTGGCGTCTTTGGGGTGTCGTAGGGAGGAGCCCTCACATTTGTCTCTTGATTGGAGGTAACAGGGACAGAGTCTTTGCTGGGTGCTAACGGGTCCCTCATAACTCACACACACGCTAATTCCTCCTTTCTACCAGAGAGCAAACCTCAGCTCAGAGTCAGAAGAAGTTAGAAATTGTAGCTAACTTCTTTCATTGTGTTTATATTATCTTTTTTTTTTGTTAAGAAAAAAATGATCCTAGTGTTCTATTTATGGCAGAGGTGTGGTATTTCCTCTTAAAATAATTCATTAAGCAAAAAGTGAGTCTATTTAGAGAAAACTCAGGCAGAAATCTTTGATGGCTGCTAAGACCATGCAAAATGGGTGAGTTTGTTGGGAGCAGGGCGTTTGTACCGCTCAGCACGGGTGCCTGCAGATCGCTTCTTAGTCACGAAAGAAGTAAAAGGTGCCGGCCCAGAGAGCCCTAGGGGACCCCGCCTGAACCACAGGAGCAAAATCCACACCGCCGTTATGGGCCCAACGACATCACAGGCGCCTGATGCAGTGTCCTGAGTGGGACACAGTGTCACCTCTGGGGCGTTCCTCCCACAGCGCGTGGCCCAAATCTAATGAGGAGACCTCAGATTGACCCAGGTGGAGGGGAATTCTACAGGACGATGGGCCTGTGCCCTCCCAAAGTGACAGCGTCACGAGAAACAAGATGTAAGGATGTCCGTGTTTGCAGGAGGCTGCGGGGAGGCGAGGCGCCAGCCTGGGCAGAAGCAGGACAGGTGGGGAGGTCTGGATGTGAGCCGAGTGCTCTGTGGGAGCCGTGACAACCTTCTGAGGTCCATGGCTGTCCGTGGTTCCGTGAGGCGACGCCGCTGTTGTGGGAGATACACACTGAGGTGCCCCTGGCAAGGGGCCACACCTGCAGACTCCTCGGAAAGCTCAGTGATAATGACAATAACGTCTGAGCAAATGTGAGAGAGATTGTGTGTGTGTGTGTATGTGTGCATGAGAGAGGGACCATGTGTCTGTGTGCATGTATGTGAGGGACTGTGTGTGTGTGTGAATGTGTGTGTGAGAGGGACCATGTGTGTGTGTGTGTGAGAGACCACGTGTGTGTGAGGGAGGGACCATGTGTGTGTGTGCATGTATGTGAGGGACTGTGTGTGTGCATGTGTGCACGAGAGAGGGACCACGTGTGTGTGTGAGGGACCACGTGTGTGTGCATGGGTGTGAGAGGGACCGCGTGTGTGTACATGTATGTGAGGGACTGTGTGTGTGTGTGAATGTGTGTGTGAGAGGGACCGCATGTGTGTGTGAGAGAGGGACTGTGTATGTGTGTGCATGTATGTGAGGAACCGTGTGTGCGTGTGTGTGTGAGATGGACCGCGTGTGTGTGCATGTGTGTGAGGGAGAGAGGGATGCTAAGATGGCAACATGGCAGTAGGTCAATCGAGTGAAAGATACATGGTTGTTCCCTTTACTTAAAAGTTTTCTGTGGGTTTGACATTTTCCAAAATAAATTCCTCCCTAAAGACAAACAGCTGCTAGTGCTGGGCGGGCATGTGGTGCTTGCAGCAAGCGGTCCTTGCCCACAGCGCTCAGGGCCGGCCCAGCTTTCACGTTCAAGGGCGCCATGCCCACAGGCATGTGAACACGTCTGTGCATTCCATCCACCAAACACAGCACGTGTATAATTCATCAGGGAAACAAAACAACTCCCAGATTCAGCAGGTACCATACGGGGGCCCATGAATGTGCAGGCCCCTCTCGTAACAGAGCTCATGGAGACACGTTTTGATTTCCTCCTTCACCAAATGCCCCTGAACTTAAAAATCACTCTGAGCTGACTCTTTCCCACGTCCTTTTCTCCCCACCTTCCTCCGGTGAGGTTTACTTGTGAGTCTGTTTGGTTCTTGCCATCTCGCAGTTGAGTTTCTCCAGGTGCCCGTTGTCCCTGCCAGTGGCCTGATTGTCATTTCTTGTGCAGGATAAGCAGCCCCCTGAGACAGCTGTTTAGTTTCCGAGGGGGTCCCGGTGAAACGCAGAGCTCTGGCCATAGCCTGTGACTTTCGACAGCCAGGCAGCCCCAGAGCAAAATAAAACCTGTGTCGGGCCTCAAATGAAGCCTGAACACAGTATCCTGTATAGGGAGAGCCCCCAGCAACAGTCCTTTCTGCTCCCACGTCTGGCAGTGGACTGGCTGACCCCGGAGGGCACCCTAATCCTGGGACATGCCAGCTTTCAGGACCGGCTGCGTATTTGGAGCCGCCTTGGGAGGGGGCCCAGGTGACCTAGGAGGGCTGGCAGCATGGGCCGCTCAGCTGCCCCCACCTGCTGCTGCTCTTTCCCCAGCCCTGCCCCCTGACCCTCCAAGCCTCTCTTCGGGGGAGAGGCCGGCTGAGCGGTCAGGCTCCAGGGCTCCTCTGGAAGTCAGCTCCCCGGGGAATTGGGGAAAGGGTGTGCTCTGCATCCACTCTCAAGTGATTGATGATGGATGTATGGGGGGAAGCTAGGCGTCTGAGGGGCCTGCATCCAGGAGAGCAGCTCCTCTTTCTCAGCAGAGTTTGCCAAGGAAAGGGGGCTTGCAGTTTCTCTAGGACTGCTTAGTCACTTGCTCTGTGCCCCTGGGCAAGCGTGCTGCCCGCTCCAGCCTCTGTAAGCTAGTGGGGCTGAACCGGACTGATGGCCGGTGTGGCTGTGTGTCCCATGGAGCAGGAGCGATGCCGCATGCTGGGAGAACACGGGGACAGCAGCTGCTGCGGGGGCAGGGGACACCCGCGGGACACACAGCCTTCCTGGAGGGGCTCGGCTTGGAGAGTTCTAAGGGAGCCCGCCTCCACGGAACTGAACTTGCTGGCCGTCCTCTTCTGTTCATTGTCCCGCCTCCTCTCTCACAGGGCACTTCTCCCGCTCTATCAGAGAAAAGCACAGCGTCTTACTATGATAAGATACCCTGTGGCGCAGTACAAAGGGGGCTCTGTGAGTGCTTGATCTCCAAGGGTGGCTCAGGAGAGCAGAGCAAACAGAGCTTTCCTAAGATATTTTCAAGCCTCATTTTATCCAAGTGGCAAAACCAAGGTAAGGCTGTATCCCTTGCTCGTCTGTCCGTCCACCCACCATCCACCCTTCTGCATTCCTATGTGACTAGTCTTCTGTCGTCTATCTTAGAATTTGAATTGTGATATAAGGAGGTTGTCCTTCAAGGCATCTAGTAACACATTTGAATGGACGAGAGGAAAGTGACTTCTTTTCTGTTGCAAAGCACGGTGCTTTGGGGCATTGGCCCGAGAGGATCAGCTCTGCGCCTGGGCCGTAGGGCAGGCATTCCTCACGAGCCACATTGGCCCCATGACTTTTCAGCTCCAAGGTCTGGATGAACCTTTGTAGTATATGCTATGCTGGAAAGTATAACCACTTAAACTCCTGATGAACAATTCAGAGTGGAAAGTTTGCACCCCTGCCTGCAGTCACTGGAGCAACCCCTGTAGGTGCAGGTTGAACACAAGTGTGTTTTGGTGACTAGAAGGGTTGTCATTGGTAATGTGCTTTTCTGACGTGGTGGTCACCTTGAGAAAGTTCTGGACAAGCATACTAATCTCTTCCCTCAATGTACACATTAGTCACATTCCTGAGAAACTTCATGCATATTGAAACATTTTATGCATGCATAAAACAGAGTCAGGTGGACTCAGATAATTAAGAATAGGATTTTAGTGTTTATGACCGGCCAGGGTGCGTTTGAGAATCTTAAGGGATACAGGTTGGTTTATCAATGCAAGCTGCTCAATCTGGAGGCAGTTTGTTTCACAACAGTAAGAACTAAGACACACGCCACGGGAGGGCTCGGAAGCAGAAGGCAGTCAGAGCAACTGGACGCTTCGGGATGCCTTTGCCAGATGGGTGAAAGCAAGGCATGGAGAGGTCGCGGCAGCTGCCCCCCGGCACGGTGCATGGTAGCGGAGCCAGAGCGCCCAAGCTGCGCTTCTCCGTGGCACTGTTGTCAAACTCCGGCACCCAGGGTGGCTCTGGGGACCGAATCCACACCCACATTCTCATTGCACGCGTCTGGGAGCCTGAGAGCCTGCATGTGGAATGACCTCCCACTGGAGTTTATGTTCCACAGAAGCATCTTCCTGCCCCTTATGGGAAAACCTGTTCCCAGCACAAAGCTGGGTTTCTTCAGTATTGTGGAACCCACTTTACTGTTTCCAGCTTTGTTGGGATATAACTGACACACGACATTGGGTAGGTTCAAGGTGTACAGCATGACAGCTCAATATGCATATGCATGGTGGAAGCTCACAGGAGGGCTGGTGCACATCCCTCCCTCGTGTCGTTGCTGTTTCCCTTCTGTGGGAAGAAAGTCGAGGATCAACTCTCGGCTGCATTCACGTATATGACACAGTATCGTCAGCTACAGTCACCAGGCTGCAGGCACATCCCGGGACTTAATCCTGTCATCTGGGAGTTTGTACCTCGGACCAGCATCTCCCATCCCCTTTCCTCCAGCCCCTGGCAAACCCCATTCTGCTCCCCGTTCCCAGAGTTCTGGTAAAACCCACCCTCTGGGGAACCCAGGCCACTGAGGGACACTTCTCACACAGCCCACGCATTCCACCACGGACCGGAGCTGCTGCGCTTCATGCCGGCCACAGGCGAGTTGGTCAGGCCTGCTGCTTCCGGTCGGGTTGGCCATGCAGGCAAAGCGAGCGCTCCCTGAGGCCGGGAGGAGGACGCTGTGAGAACAGTCAGCTGCGTGTGTTCAGGTCGCTGCACGGATGTGCCTGACCAGATCCGGGTGCATGCTCAGGCTCTGCCCCCAGACCATTTGTGTCCAGGAGGCAGGAGCCCGGGACGTTGCTGGGGGATTTGGGATGTGAGCTGGGGATGTGCCGTGTCCCTCACACATGTAGGGCCAGCCAGGCCAGGAAAGAGCCTCTTGCTGCCACTGTGGGCCCTTCGCTGGCCCTCTCACAGTGCTGCGCCGCGTCCCATCCAGGTGAGGACCTCCATGGGAAAGCACGCATTTCAGAAGGGAGTTCCTGGCCCAGCGCTGTTCCTGACAGGGGCCTTCCTTGAGGTGAGGAGCTGGTCGAGAGACAATCCCAGTGTGGAGAAATCACTCACAATGTTATTAGCCAAAGAAATCTGCTGTGACCCCTTTGAGGCAGCGCCTGGTATTTTCACGTGTGCCAATGCTTAAGCACACACACAGTTGGATGCCCTTAGGAAACTGGGACCAGGCTAAATGCAGTTGTTCCATACTTTTGACTTAATATTTTGTTTGTTTTCTATTGATTCATTATGGGAAAACTGGGCTTTTAATATCTGCATAGTCTCCATCATCTCAATTTTCCAGAATGTAACTATTTCATTAATGATATGGGCATGTAGGTGGCTTCTCAATTATTGCTCTTAAAATCAACAAGAGAGATATGTTAGTCCTCTAACATAAATGTTGTATTTGGCATGTAGTAAGTACTCAGTTATTTACGAATTAATGAATGATGGATGAGTGAATGAGTGTCCTTAGGATGGGTCCTTGATGTAGACTTTCTTGGTCTAGAGGGGGTGGTCCACACCTCTGGTTTTTCCACGTAGACCCTGTTGTCCTGGTAGAGTTAGTGATAATACTCCCTTTTACTCTCTAAGTGTCCTGATTTGGAGGATAAGTGATAAGATCACCCCAATCAACTGGTATGAATCTTTTTGAGTGTTTGATACATGTTGCCGAATTCCTATAAGGGTGTGTGGCACCAGTTCACACCTGCCCTGTTACCAATTCCTAAGGAGAGGGCTTGATGAAGAATGTCCTGATGAACGATTTGGGGAATGGAATTAACCTAGTAGATGTGGAACTAGCTTTGTGAAACTCAAAAACGTCTTACATCCACATCCCCCTAAATTCTCATGTTCTTAGAATCCACGCTGGTCACAAGTTGAACTCGTTATTTATTGTTTATCAAGCATTTTAGTAAAAAATACTCACTGTAATGATTCGAGCTTTTGGAGGGAAGCAGTCATGATCCTGAAGCTATTTGGGTTTGAATTCCGACTCTATTGCTTGTTGTGAGCTGTGAACATTTGAACAAGTTCGTGAGTCAGGCTCAGTTTCTTTCTCCGCAAAATGGAAATAGATATCTCCTCATTTCAGAAAGTCACGAGATTAGACAGCAGAGTGCAAACCAGGAAAGATGATTTCAGACCATCCAAATCCAGTCTTCTGCCTACTGAGCCCCTCACCCCATCTGTTTAGCAGCACCTGGTCCTCTCTCATTTTCCATATACACATTGACTTTTCCTTCTTACAACATTCCAACTTGGCCCCAGAGCTGGAAGGAGCTGCCCTGCTTGCTTAGCTGGTTGGAGGACTAGTTAGATGCATGAGTAGTGAAGGTCTCTGTGCTTCAAAATGCATCCCTGTCTGAACCCTAGCCTTCGAGAGGGTTAGCCCAGTGAGTTTTGGCCAGAGGACTGCTTGATTAAGAACCTGAATGCCTAGGAGGTTGTGGCGTGGCCATGCTGTGATGGACAATTAAATGTCACATTTAGGGAGTGTGGTAACTCCTGTTTGCTCACCTTAGCCAGGCAGTAGTCTTGGGAAACAGTCTAGTCATGATCAATTGCAGATGTGAGTTTTGAGATGGTCTCTTGGCTGGCTTTCAAATACTGGAGGACAGGGCGGATGCTAATGCCCAGAGACAGGCTCTGGTGGTAGTGTCTGTGGGTGGGGAAAGCTGCTGAACTGCCTCGCCCTCCCAGCCCAGAGAACCAGAGGAAGTACGCCAGGGGAATGTGACTATTCCGTGTTGGCTGTAGGGCTCTCATCATGTGGTCTGTGTTGGCCGCAGGAGCCTTCATTAAAGCTGAGCTGATCTGGGGCTCTGAAGTCAGACTCACATCATGCCCAAGGTAGCGAACACACATTCCCATGAGACTTAGGTGCTAGCCTCCTGAGAGGCGATTTCCTGGGGCGGTCACACACAAGCTTGTGTGCACAGATAAGTGTGCCTTTTTTATCACAATATCTGCCTGCACAGTCAATGGCTTAGCTTCCCCCACTGGTCTGATGCTGTTCCCAAGGGGACCTGTGAGGTCAGTTATTGCCGAGTTGTACAGACTCCCACAGCCCTGGAAGTGACCATCTGCTCCCTCCTGGAAAATAGGATTTTTCTGTGACTTCTGAACCCACGGAACCTGGCCAGGCTCCATGGCTCTTGGTGGAATCTAGTCCTTTGGAACTGGGACCAGTAATGGAATTCAGCTTGAAGCAGGCATGGAATACTTCCCCTGGCTCAAAGAGGAGTGCCTGAAGAGATCTCAGTACAGCCCAGAAACAGGTATTTAGACAATTTAAGTGAAGTGGATTGAACCACGGTTTTGAATTTCTCTTGGATACCATCATGGCATTGAATTTCCTTTGTATATACTATGGTGCTTAAAAACTTTGAGGAAGTGGACTGAGTGAACACCAGAGTGCACTTGGCTATAATGAGAATGTCTTGAAATGACCCTTGGAATATTCTAGCAAAACTCAAATTGGGGCAGGTCAGAAGCAACTTGACAGAATCCTCAGCTGCTTGGATTTTCCAGCTGCCACTCACCCAGAGTGTAACCTGGCCAGGTTCCTCTCTGTTACAGCACAGCAGAACAATGACCTTGGTGATTGGATGGGATAGGTGTCTTGTACTCCAAAAGCGGATTCTGAAAACACAACTTCACTGAGTCTTCATGTTTCTAAAACCAAACAGGGAAATAAAGATGAAAATGTTCTCACTGCCTGCTCTACTCCTCCCTCAGGCAAACCAAGTGACGTCGCTCCAGATCAACCAAGTCTAGGGGTTTACATATAAATTTGAGCTCAAGTTAGAGCCAGAGCTGTGTGTGGTAGCAGGCATGCCCTGCTTGGTAAGCTTTGCTATTGCTAAAGAGTCAACCTATATATAGTGATAACCTCAGGCTTGTATTTCACAGGATAAAATTACTTCCATACTATTTCAAACCTTCTCCACTTCCCCTGGAACCCGACCTCCCCTCTTCCTTCATTTGCAGGGGTTGAATTTGCACCCTATTTCTAGAAGAAAAAGAAGCCATTAGACAAGAAACTCCTCAACTTGTGCTCCCAAAGATGTTGCAGTAGATTTTATTATTGTTCCACGAATACTTACACTCCGCACCCCAGCCCCCAAGTGAGCACACCTCCCTGTCCAGTGACTTTGAACTTGACCGAGTGACCTATTTTGACTAAAGGAATATGGGTAGTAATGACAGTCCCAAGAAGAGGCTTTGACAGTCACTGTGACACTTTGTTCTGCCTTTTTGCTCCTGCCATCTGCCATGAGAAGTCTCTGTTGCTGTCTGGACTCAGGGACATGTGGAGCAGACTCAAAACTGAGCCCAGTGGAGCTCAGCCAAGTCAGACTCACAAGGGAGAAATATGTCAGTATATGCCACTGAGCTTTTAGAGTTTTTTATTATACTGATTACCCCAGAAAAACTTAACTAATACAGAGACCAACCTACATAAGCCAATATTTATTCCATTGCTAACCTTTCCTTCTACAGTAAAGAATGGTCTATTCTCACATCCAGTGTGCTTCCACTTGACTTTGTATCTCTTTTCAGATAAAAAACCTTAAGATCAAGTATCTCTTCTTTCTCTTGTATCCAAGAGAAACTAGTTAAGAAACTAGATCATTCTCATCATTTTAAACTTGATCAGCTCCTTCTGGCTTTAGAATATAGAAAGCTGAGAAGTGAAGATCTTAAATGTTCATAGAGAAAAAGGACCTACTATATATAGAGGAACAGATATAAGAATTACAACAGACCTTTCCCCAGAAACTATGCAAGCCAGAAGACAATGGAGTGATATCTTTAAAGGGCTGAAAGGAAAAAAAAAATCAACCCAGAATTCCATTCCCAGTAAAAAAATATCTTTCAAAAATGAAGGATAAATAAGGAATTTTTCAGACAAGCAAAAAATGACAGAACTACTTACCAGCAGACTTGCACTACAAGAAATGTTAAAGGAAATTCTTTACGCAGAAGGTACATGAAGCCAGTCAGAATCTTGGATCTACATAAAGAAATGAAAAGTGCCGGGTGTGATAAAAATGAAGATAAATACAAAGTTTATTTTTTCTTGTGTTTAATTGCTCCAAAGATATGTGAATGTTTAAAGCAAAAATATTCATAGTGTGTAGTGTGTTTATATCATCTGTCAGAGTAAAATATATAACAAGAGCAAAAACAACACGAGGGAGGAATTGGGAGTGTAGTCTTTTTCTTATATATGCTACATGTGAACCCATCTAATATTATTTGAAAGTAGATTGAGATCAAATAAAGATGTATATGCAAACCCCAGGGTAACTACTACATTTCTTTAAAAGATGTATAAACATGACTAATTCTCTCACATTAAGAGAAAACAAACATTCCTCAGCCCCACATCACCCTCCAGCTCTGTCCTGACCTCTCTCCTCTCCTTTCAAGCCACATTTCTCAGGGTTTGCGTGTACTTGCTGTTTTCATTCTCTAACCTTCTGTAGAGTCTTCAGCCAACTCTAATCTGGCCTCCACGTCCATTGTTCTGGTCAAACAGCTTTTGCCACAGACACCAATGGCCTTGATGCCACTACATCCAGTTGGACATTTTTTGGGATCTAACCTCAGACTGCTGGCAGCCTTTGCTATCGTTGGCACCCCACCCTTGGAGCGCCCATCTCGTGGCTCCCATGGCATGCACCCCTGGTTTTGTGCCCACCTCTCTGGGTGCTTCTGCTCTGTTCGCTCTGTGCTCATCTCCTTCATTTGACCACATAATGTCTGGATTCCTCACGATTCGTTTCTAGGCCTGCTTTACTTCCTACCTGGCACTTTCTCCCTACGCAAGCTCCTTCATACCCATGGCTTTAATTACTACATTTATCTGGAAGATTATAACTTGCTGTGTCCATCCTGGGACTCCCCTCTGAGCTTTGGTCCATATTCTGAACTGGCTAATTGGTGTCTCCTGTAGCTATTTTAAAGGCAACTCAAACTTCAACATGTTAAAAAAATCATTGTTTCTTCCCTCAACCTGCTCTTCTTTGAGGAGTCTCAGAAAATCCTTCATTCCCTTAAAAACATGTTTGTTGGGCAGTTACCTCGTGTAAGAAGAGACTGAGATATGATGAGCAGTGGGCCGGGCATCCGCTGTCACTGAGTTCATGCTCTAGTGGAGGAGACAGACTTTAAGCAAACAAGGAAACAAGTGTACAACATGGTTTCAGGGAAGGGTAACGGCCGTAAACACAGCTAACGCTGCAGTGGGCCAGTGGGAGTGGCCCTGTTGGACCAGACATCAGGGAAGCCTTCTCCTGGGGGTGACACTGGGGCTGGTACCTCAACGGTGTGACAAGCATGCAAAGCCGGAGGAAGAGACGAGGGGGAGGGCTCTAAACTCAGCCGGAAACCGCGGGCTCTCCTTCCCTCGTGCTTCCCACCCACCAAGCTTTACCACCGCTGGCTCCTGGTGCTCCCCTTCCTCCGCACCTCAGCTTCCCCTGCCCCAGAGCGCCCTCCTTTCTCTCCACCTGCCCAGCCTCCCCACATGTGCCCCCCCTCTCTCTTGGGACCCGTTCTCCACGTGATCCTTTCGTGAATCTAATCATGTTATTCCTCATCCTTCTTCCCTACTTTTCTGCTGTGGTGGTTTATAAAACAGAAGGCGGATTTTCATTTTCCTCCCTTTGAATATGGGCTGGGCTCAGAGATACTTGTGGAAAGGATGTGACAGCAGTGACGGGGCCTGAGTCCGGATTGAAGGCTAGAAGAGGGGACGCTGATCCCACTGCGGTCTCTCCCCTGGGGTATGCGCCCCGGCCATCCAGCCACAGGCAGTTAGGAAGCCCAGGGTGCACAAAGAGGCACGTGGGGAGTTCTGACCAGCAGCCCCGCCAGACCCCCAATGGACAGTCAGCACTGACCTGGAGACAGGAGCTTTCTCATCATGCCCTGCACCCAGGTGTCTAGGCCGCCCGCCTGATGGGGGCGTGGGGCAGAGACAGGCTGGCCCCGCTGAGCTTTGACCAAATTGCAGATTCGTGAGCAAAATAATTATCATTTTTTTAAACCACTGAAGTTTGGGATGGTTTGTTTCACAGTGAAATAGAACCAGAAAATCTACCCATCAATTTAAAATATATTTATAACCTGGCCTTCCACCAAACACAAATCTGATCGTGTGTCACACCCCCATTCCTGCAGTCCTGACTCTTCCAGTCACCTGTCCAGCTTACAAATTCAGACCTGTCGCTGCCCATACCATCTGGTTACTAACTCTCATCCCACGAAACCCTATACGTGTCCTTTCCTGACTGCCGGTTAGATATGCCCCCGGTCACTCGTGGTGCACTCACCCTTGTCGGGGAGCTGGTAACCCCAACTCAGGTGCCTGCAGCTGTGTTCCTGGTGGGCTCTGGCTGAGGGCCTTAATGTGACAGTGCACAAAAGGGTTGATGCGGGCCAGGGAGTCTGCCCCAGCTCCCTTCCAGCCACATCTCCGGCCATGCTTGTCTCAACTCCCTCAGCCAGGTCTCCTTTGGGCCCCCAGTCTGCCACGTTCCCTCCCTCCCAGCCCTGAGCTCACAGGCTGCTCTGCTTGCCACCCCCCGTGGTGGAATAACTACCGTCTCCCCCTGCGACCTTCCCCTTCAGCATCACTTTGCACCTCCAACAGTGCCTTCCTGGCTAGGAGGCTGTCCTGGATTTCTCAGGCCCAGTCAGTTCTGACTATTTTAGGCTCCTGACACTCCACTCGCTTGATTTCCTAATATACATACGGTCCTAACTCACTTCACTTCTGTGTGCTGACTCTATATATGTCTATCTCGATCGCCGGACACAGTTCCAGGAGGCGGGAGATGGTGCCCTTGCTCGGCGGTGTGTGACAGGAGCCGCCACACAAGACGCGTGATGTGGGTGTGTGCACACCGACAGAAGGCCCAAGAGCCCGGTGCAGGTGAGCTGCTGATGAGAACAGGGGTGAGTAGGTATTTTACAGCAAGACTTCTCAGAACCTTTGACCCACTGTGAGGGGGCTGGAGGAAGCAGCACTTCCCAAATTTTATTTAAGGCCTGAAGGTTTCTGGAACATTTGTGTCTCGGGGAGTCTTGTTTGAGAAATACTGACTTATGGCACAGCTGATGGTTTGCCCAGACAATCTGCATATGTGTGCACAGATTCGTCCAGTCATGTCCTGTGTGTGTGTGTGTGTGTGTGTGTGTGTGTGTGTGTGTGTGTGTGCGCGTTCTCTGCCTCATACTCCTGTCACCCGCAGCTACAGGTGAGAGGGACAAAGGCCTTGTTTAGCTGACGACAGACGGACCAGGTGGCTCATGGACTGACTCATGCATTCAAAGGCAGGTGGAAAGGGCTGAGCAGAGGTGTCCTCAGACCAGTCCGAGGACCTCAATTCCTCTGTGGGACGAGCTGTGCCCGGTTAACAGAGAGCCTTAGCCCAGAGCCCCATTTCGGCTGCCGGGATGTTCCACACGCACCGGGAGGGAATTGGAGCCCAAGCTAATCAGAGGGGGCATTTATGCTCCCTTTGGGCTCCAGCATGACGAAGATGATAGTCTGGGGTTGATTCAGATGGTTAAAAATGTAAAAGATGGGCAACACCTCGGACTGGCTAACCGGGGTTGGGGGAAACAGCTGCTCCTGAATTGCTGTGGTTGTATAAATTGCTACAAATTGGTGAGGGAACAAAATCTGGCAATTGTTTTGGAAATTCAAAATACACATAAAATTTGACATAAAAAGTCCAGCTTGGAGGCATCTCATGCACACAGATGAAAGCACCAGGTTGAACGGACACCAGAGGGCTGTTTACCACAGTGCGAGTCGCGACCCAGAGCTGGAGTCCGCGGGAGTCCTCATCACCGCGGGACAGGGCACAGTGGGCATATGGAATGGCGTGCTGCTGTGAATGTGATTTTTAAATATATTTATATGCATATCAAAATAATATGATTTTTAAAATATGCCCCCAAATATTTTTTTATATATCAAATATACATCAAAGCAATGCCATTATATGTACTGTAATGGAATTTATATTAATAGTATTAATTGTGGTTAATATTAATGGTGCCTCACACATTGGTAGGACACACATGTGGTGAGTTATTAAGTGAATCAGACGCCGAGTTGTTGAGCCGTTTTGCAGATGAGGAACCCGTGACCTATGGGTGGGGTGGACGGTCAGAGGAGGTGCGGGGGATGCTCGCCTGACGGAGCAGAAACAGGACGGAGAGCACAGGCCGCGGGAGAGGCCGAGCAGCACTTGCTCCTGGACGGGGAAGGGGGACCCCCGTGGACTCCATGTTATGGGATAAAAGCTGTGTTGTTTTTCTTTTTTTTTTATAATTAATTTTGGTATCATTAATCTACAATTACATGTGCAATATTATGGTTATTAAACTACCCCCTTCATCAGGTCCCCCCCCACCCACCCCATTACAGTCACTGTCCATCAGCATAGTGAGATGCTATAGAGTCACTACTTGTCTTCTCTGAGTTGTACAGCCCTCCCCGTGCCCCCCCACCTTACGTCTGCTAATCGTAATACCCCTTTTACCCTCTTATCCCTCCCTTACCATCCTTCTTCCCCAGTCCCTTTCCCTTTGGTAACTATTAGTCCGTCTTGGGTTCTGTGAGTCTGCTGCTGTTTTGTTCCTTCAGTTTTTTTTTCTTTGTTCTTGTACTCCACATATGAGTGAAATTATTTGATACTTGTCTTTTTTGGTTTGGCTTATTTCACTGAGAATAATACCCTCTAGCTCCATCCATGTTGTTGCAAATGGTAGGATTTGTTTTCTTCTTATGGCTGCGTAATATTCCATTGTGTATATGTACCACATCTTCTTAATCCATTCATCTACTGATGGGCACTTAGGTTGCTTCCATTTCTTGGCTATTGTGAATGGTGCTGCAATAAACATAGGGGTGCATCTGTCTTTTTGAAACTGGGCTGCTGCATTCTTAGGGTAAATTCCTAGGAGTGGGATTCCTGGGTCAAATGGTATTTCTATTTTGAGTTTTTTGTGGAACCTCCATACTGCTTTCCACAATGGTTGAACTAATTTGCATTCCCACCAGCAGTGTAGGAGGGGTCCCTTTTCTCCACATCCTCACCAACATTTGTTGTTGTTTGTGTTTTGGATGTTGGCCATCCTCTCTGGTGTGAGGTGGTATCTCATTGTGGTTTTAATCTGCATTTCTCTGATTACCAGCGATGTGGAGCATCTTTTCATGTGCCTGTTGGCCATCTGAATTTCTTCTTTAGAGAAGTGTCTATTCATGTCCTCTGCCCATTTCTTAATTGGATTATTTGCTTTTTGTTTGTTAAGGTGCGTGAGTTCTTTATATATTTTGGATGTCAACCCCTTATCGGATATGTCATTTATGAATATATTCTCCCATACTGTAGGATGTCTTTTTGTTCTACTGATGGTGTCCTTTGCTGTACAGAAAGTTTTCAGCTTGATATAGTCCCACTTGTTCATTTTTGCTTTTGTTTCCCTTGCCCAGGGAATATGTTCATGAAGAAGTCGCTCATGTTTATGTCCAAGAGATTTTTGCCTATGTTTTTTTTCTAAGACTTTATGGTTTCATGACTTACATTCAGGTCTTTCATCCACCTTGAGTTTACCATTGTGTATGGGGCTAGACAGTAGTCCAGTTTCATTCTCTTACATGTAGCTGTCCAGTTTTTCCAACACCAGCTGCTGAAGAGGCTGTCATCTCCCCATTGTATATCCAAGGCTCCTTTATCAAATATTGACTGTATATGTTTGGGTTAATGTTTGGATTTTCTATTCTGTTCCACTGGTCTGTGAGTCTGTTTTTGTGCCAGTACCAAATTGTCTTGATTACTGTGGCTTTGTAGTTGAGCTTGAAGTCAGGGAGCGTAATTCCCCCTGTTTGATTCCTCCTTCTCAGGATTGCTTTGGCTATTTGGGGTCTTTTGTGGTTCCATATGAACTTTAGAATTGTTTGTTCCAGTTCATTGAAGAAAGCTGTTGGTATTTTGATAGGGATTGCTTTGAATCTGTAGATTGCTTTAGGTAGTATAGCCATTTTGACAATATTTATTTTTCCTAGCCAAGAGCATGGGATGCATTTCCATCTGTTAGTGTCCTCTTTAATTTCTCTTAGAAGTGTCTTGTAATTTTCAGAGTACAGGTCTTTCACTTCCTTCATTAGGTTTATTCCTGGGTATTTTATTCTTTTTGATGGGATTGTGAATGGAATTGTTTTTCTGATTTCTCTTTCTGTTAGTTAATTGTTAGTGTATAGGAAAGCAACAGATTTCTGTGTGTTAATTTTGTATCCTGCAACTTTGCTGAATTCAGATATTAGTTCTAGTAGTTTTGGAGTGGAGTCCTTAGGGTTTATTATGTACAATATCATGTCATCTGCAAATAGTGACAATTTGACTTCTTCTTTACCAAACTGGATGCCTTGTATGTCTTTTTTTTTGTCTGATTGCCATGGCTAGGACCTCCAGTACTATGTTGAATAGCAGTGGAGAGAGTGGGCATCCCTGTCTTGTTCCCGATCTTAGATGAAAAGCTTTCAGCTTCTCGCTGTTAAGTATGATGTTAGCTGTGGGTTTGTCATATATAGCTTTTATGATGTTGAGGTACTTGCCCTCTATACCCATTTTGTTGAGAGTTTTAATCATGAATGGATACTGAATTTTGTCAAATGCTTTTTCAGCATCTATGGAGATGATCATGTGGTTTTTGTTCTTCTTTTTGTTGATGTGGTGGATGATGTTGATAGATTTTTGAATGTTGTACCATCCTTGCATCCCTGGGATGAATCCCACTTGATCATGGTGTATGATCCTCTTGATGTATTTTTTCCTCCTCCATTCTTTATATATACTAGGTGTTTTATTCTTTGCCTTTAGTTAGTATTTGGATGGTCTGCTTTCTTTGCTATGATTTTATTTTCTCTGGTGACATCCTTTTAGCCTTAGGAGTGCTTCCCTCTAGAGCAGTCCATTTAAGATATCCTGTAGAGGTGGTTTATGAGAGGCAAACTCTCTCAACTTTCGCTTGTCTGGAAATTGTTTAATCCCTCCGTCATATTTAAATGATAATCATGCTGGATACAATATTCTTGGTTCGAAGCCCTTCTGTTTCATTAAATTAAATATATCATGCCATTCTCTTCTGGCCTGTTAGGTTTCTGTTGAGAAGTCTGATGATAGTCTGATGGCTTTTCCTTTGTAGGTGATCTTTTTTCTCTCTCTAGCTGCCTTTAATACTGTATCTTTATCTTTGCTCTTTGACATTTTAATTATTATGTGTCTTGGTGTTTTCTTCCTTGGGTCCCTTGCGTTGGGAAATCTGTGGGCTTCCATGGACTTCGAGACTATTTCCTTCCCCAGCATGGAGAAGTTTTCAGCAATTATTTCTTCAAAGACACTTTCTATCCCTTTTTCTCTCTCTTCTTCCTCTGGTACTCCTATAATGCGAATATTGTTCAGTTTGGATTGGTCACACAGTTCTCTTAATATTGTTTTATTCCTAGAGATCCTTTTATCTCTCTCTGCCTCAGCTTCTCTGTATTCCTGTTCTCTGATTTCTATTCCGTTAACAGTCTCTTGCATCTCGTCCAGTCTGCTGCTAAGCCTGTCGATCGCTTGTCTCATTTCTGCATTGTCTTTCCTCACTTCCCTCACTTCCACCCTCAGCTCTTGCATATTTCTCTGTAGATCCATCAGTATGGTTATGACTACTTTTGTTCTGAATTGTTTTTCAGGAAGGTTGTGCATTTCCACCCCTTCAGGTTCCCTCTCTGGTGTTGTCTGGGTCTGGGTAAATCTTGTTTGTACCATATTCCTCTGTCTTTTCATGGCAATAGAAGTGGTCACTGGTAGGTGCCACATATGTCAGCTGGGCTCTTTAAGACTTAAAAAAAAAAGAAAGAAAAGAAATAAAAAAAAAGAAAGAAGGAACAGAAAGAAAAGAAAAGTAAAGAAAAAAGAAAAGAAAAAGAAAAAGAAAAAAAAATGCCCACTGCGAGTGGATTCTGTGGGGATGCTGTAGGTGGCGCTGTTGCTCCACTGTTTCGCAGCCACGGCCACGCTGCTCCGCAGGACCCTTTGTAGCTCTGGCCGGGGCGGGAACGAATGGGAGGCTGTTCATATCTGTGGGAAGTCTGAGTGCGGCTACTTTCTCCCAGTCGCCAGCCAAGGGGGCCGAAATTCCCCAGGACTCCCAGCCTGCTGGGCTGAGTGTGCTGGGACGATCCTGGGCCCTTGTCTATTTAAGACCGCTAAAAAAAAGAGTGTGCTTCTCTTTTGTCCCTGGGAGCCGGCTGCAAGGACCTGGGTGCTTTCCCCTGCTCAGACCCTGCACCCTCTGTCTCTCCAATCTCCCATACACTGCGCGATGTGTGTCAGCGCATCTGGCGTAGATCACCAGGGCTCCCGGCACAGACCACCAGGGCTGTTTATTTCGCGGGCCTGTACTTACACTCCCTCCCGGCTCTGAATCCTCTTCTCCTGTCGGTGCGCTGGGGTGGGGGAGTGCTCGGGTCCCGCCGGGTCGCGGCTCCGTATCTTACCCGCCTCGCGGGGCGCCGAGTCCTCTCAGGTGCAGATGCAGGCTGGGTGCTTTCCTGTTTCTTCTGGTCTCTTTTTCAGGAATAGTTGTATTTGTTGTATTTTCATAAATACATATGGTTTGGGGAGGAGATTTCCGCCGCCCTGCTCACGCCGCCGTCTTCCCGGAAGTCTCAGAAGCTGTGTTATTGTTGATCACATTGACCTGGCTGATAATTTAGAGGGGAAAGGGTTCGTTGGGCAACAAAAAAACTGGATTTGGTGATAGTCCTGCCGCTCTGTGCTGGTGGGCTTGAGGCCCTGAGATTCTACTCCTGTCTCAGAACACCCCAAGGTCAGGTCCGTCCCGGCTGTCCCTGACGATATTAGCAGTGGGGACAGGCAGCCTCCCGAGCATCCAGGAGGCAGAGTCCAGCCCGGCTGGTGGTGCGCCTCCTCGTGCGCCCTGCAGCCCTGGGATAGGATGAGCTCATGTCACGCCATCTGTTTCCATGCCTGGGGTTTCCATCTGAGCCCCTTGCAGTGCTGGGTGTGTTTGTTTGTGGGGACTACTTCTCCTCCTGGGGCCCTGGCATGGGAGGGAACCGCTTGAACAGGGGGAGGCCGGGCCTGTGTGCTCGCATGGGCTGTTTTCATCCTCATCCCCAAGAGGCATAGAACAAGCAAAATAACAGAGACCCCGGGGCCCTTGCCTCCGGCCCGGCTTCAGCTTGTGGTGGGTGGTGGTATGCAGCTGGGTCTCACCTGCCCTGGGTGCTCACCTGCAATGCCAGGCTCCGTGTACACCTGTACCAACTGCACGGGCACCTACAGCTGCAGAGCAGAACGGAGCAGAGGTGTGAGGAGGCGAGCATGTTCCCTGCGAGGCCAGGGAGGACCGGGTACCAGCGGGGGTGGGTGGTCGGCAGGCATTACAGCCCTCCCCAGCGGGCCTCCCAGGGCCACCTGCTAACCTGGGAACCCCTGTCCTGGGCACCACAGAGGAAGGACATGGGGGTGGTGGGGGGTGCCTGCACTCCCGTCCCTGCGACGTCTGGGTGTCTGAAGCTGTGCGCCATGTGGTCGTGGGGGCCTTGGTTGTCACCGAGTACATGGGAAATGAGTGTAGTTCAGGAGCAAAAGGCATCTTCCTTCCTCTTATTTATCTTCGTCTTTTCCAAATTCCCTTTATTTATTGCCAACGTAGTTAAAACATTAAACTGTGGGGATTGAAGAAGAGTTATCAGGGACCTTATCATGTGAACATCCCCGCCTGGGCGCAGTTGGACATTTGCGTATTTCTTTCCAGCCTTGGTCTGAGCATCTGGCTCTTTTACACAGTTTTGCACACATTTTATACAGTGAGCATTTTCTTATATGCATTTTCCTGTTGAAGAAAACGTGCTGGGCAGCAGGATGAAAACCTTGTGGGGTCCTGGAAGGACCAAGAGGATGGGGGGCAGGACTGCCGGACCCCAGGGCAGGAGCAGTGCTTGTCGCTACGGGGATGCGGAGCAAAGGGCCGTGGTGCCGTGGCCTTCGTGCAGGCTGTCCTGCCGTGTCGTGCGGACCCAGTGCATCAGGTGTGATGGTCCTTGTTTTGCAACGAAAGTGCTGAAGCTCTGACAGCGAGAGGGGGACTCAGATACCCAAACAGGCGCCTTGACTCCAGGATCAGTGTCCCCCTGTCCCTATTTTGCACAACTCGTCCTTGGCCGTGATGTAAAGCCCTCTGTTCCCTCCTAGTAGTGCCCATGGGGAGGGGCCGTGACCTCCAGGGGCAGCCTATTCTAGGCTCCTTGGCGGAGGGCAGGCGCCAGGAGACAGTCCAAAGGCAAGCCCGCCCTCTGAGTCGGCGCATTCCTGCATCCCGCCGCCCTCACGTGGCTTGTGGCCCAGCTGATGCATTTCCCATCAGCAATCCTCTGGTTCCAGCATTTCTCCCATGGCTTCCTGTTTCCTAAAGCTGTTTCCCTTAGCGTTGGGTTTTTGCGACCAGCCTGAGCAAGAGGCAGCCTCTCCCGCGGCCCCAGCGACCCGAGGCGGGTGGAGACGTGCCCGCTGCGGGCTTCAGACCCCAGCTCAGCCCCTTACCAGCAGGCGGCTCCTGCGGGTCGCTGTCTGACCCGTGACCCGGGTGTGCCAAGGCGCCTCCCTCAGAGGGGCCTGGTGGAGGGTGGTGGGCTGTCTCTGTTCCTGGGTGGGAGCATGGTAAACCTCAGCCCCGACAGTCGCTGTGCAGGGTAGCACTGGCTGAAGCTGACTCTCCGGTGCCATCCGCCAGTTAAGAAGTGCCACAAACCTGGGTGCCTTTGGAATCAGGGAGGAGGCGGGCTCAGCAAGTTCCTGGGCCGTCTTCCTCAGGGTCCGGCCTGGCGCCCCTCCACCCCCAGGGCTCAGGGCCTCACCAAATGTGAATGAGGCCTCTTTCTGGGAGTGCGTCTTTTCTGCGAGAGCCCCTCAGCTCTGTCCTTCCTCCCAACCCCACGGAGCAGGTGTGATCTGAAGGGGAGCGGGCAGGACCCGCGTGGAGGCTTGGAAGCGGGCCACTGCTCTCTGGGCAAGCAAGGCGGAGGGGAGGCTGTGGGTCACATCGCTGAGCCTGAGGCTCCGACACCCAGTGTGTGGGGCCCTCACGCCCCCTTCCCTGGGGGTGTGGGCATCGGGTCTGCTCCCTGCTCCTCCTGGCTGCGGTTCAGTGGGTGCCCCTGCTTGTGGACGCGCTCTAGGCAGGCCTGAAGCCAGTGGCCTCTCCCCCTGCATGCGGCACTGAAACCCCCGCAGAGAGCCCCCTCTGCAGACGAGCCAAGGGGTGAGCGCCTGACTCTGTCCCTTTGCCACCTGGTGGCACCATCGTGGCGGCAGGACGGAGCCACGCTGCCCTGGCCAGAGGCCCTGGGCCAACAGTGGAGCCGTGTGGTGGGGGGGCCACGGGAAGGGCAGTGGCTGAGGCTGCAGATGCCAGCTTCCCAGAGGCCGCCGGGATGGACGGCCAGGCCTCCCTGCCTCTGCCTGTCCCTCCCTCTCTCTCACCAGGGACAGGGCCCACCTTCCGGCAGAGGCTAGCAGGGAGGCCCTGCTGAGGCTCCCCAGGTCGCCCGCCCCTCCCCAGAGCCTCTGCCCCCGGGGTGGCTTCCTGCACTGTAACCGGGGCCAGGTTTGTGGGTTCGTGGGCGGGCTACCCCGCCTGTCTGGCCCCAAAGCGCAGGCCCGGAGTGAGCTGGGTAATCCTGGCTGACAGGCTGACATTTGACTGGGGCTTGGATCTGACCAACCAGAGAAGGAAAGCAGGATTTGGGTTTATTTATAGTGATCATGTCACTACACTCAGCGCAACGGGACATTAGTGTCAAAATAAAAATACGTGAGAATCCTGCTTAAATAACCTGGCTTCATTGCTGAGCCACAGCTGAAAGCCTCAAGCCACCTCTGTGGGCTGAAGTCAGTCTTGGAAAGTGTCCAAGACCAGACCCGGCTCGGGAGGGCCCCCGACGGGATGGGCGAAAAAGCTGCACATTGGTGGGAATATTTTGTTTTGAACTTTTCTACTTTCTGAAAGTCCTTTCCCAGGAAATACCAGCTGGGAAGAAAGCAGGCAAAGGAAAATTCCTTCTGTCACTTCAGCAATGAGATTTCTTTTATTAGCAGACTTCATTTTTTAGAGCAGTTTTAGGTTTACAGAAAAATCGAGCAGGAAGACAGAGTTCCCATCTTCTGCCCACCACCCCTCCGTGTCCTGGCTACTAACCTCTCACTGGCGCAGCACCTCGGGTGCAGCTGACAGGCAACACGGCACGTCCTGATGAAGTGCAGTCTGTGGCTCACACGAGGCTCACTCTCGGTGGCGCACATCCTGTGGGTTTTGACAAATGCATGATGTCTCAATCCACCATCACAGGATCACACAGTGTGTTTCCCTGCCCTGAAAATCCCCGTAGCAATAAAATATCAAAGCAAGTAAAAACTTGAAGCTGCCCCAACTTTCAGAGCTGCATAAATACTCTGGGAGCTGGATGGGCTGTGAGCATGCACACAGACCCTGGCATCCACAGGTGGGTGGCAAGGGCCCAATGTGCGTGTGGTGGAGCCCAGGGCTTGGCTTAGTGAAGAATACAGGAGCACATGTATATAATGCCCTCTGGGTAGGACTAGATGCCCTCCTGGGCTTGGGGGTGGGGAGCTTATTGATTCTGGTTTCAAAGCCTTTGTGTCGACGCCTTGCCACGCGGGCAGCAGTGCCATGGGCCATCTCCGAGGGGCACGCGCCTCATCGGGAAGCCACAGGAGGCCCTTCCTCCTTAGCAAGTTCCTGCTGACGCATCTGCTGCCGAGACAGGTCCTCCCAGTCAGCGCCGCGTGAGCACAGAGCCACCACAGCTTTCGCCTCTGGGAACCAGACATAACAAAGCTCTCTTTCCATCTGGGGGCTCAAGCATAGTGATCGGGCAGCCTGGCCAAGACCCCAGACACGGCCTTCAGGTGCAGGGACCCCGACGTGACTAGTCGCCGCTCCGGTGCGTCTTCCAGGAGAGCTAAGAAGCCTTGGCTTGTCCCGGCCTCTGTCCTAAAAGAGACCCTCACGGTGCCCAGCGCCAAGATTTAGGGTCCTGGAAGGCATTTGTGTAGGAAGGAGATGTCACGTTTCGGCTCTTGACGGACTTGCTCTATTTCATCATTAGAACCGTCTTCTGCGGGGCGGGATCGCCGACACCTCCGGGTGTGGACGGCATCCCCTCACGTCCAGAGGCATTTCATTCTCCAGAACCCCGATTTGCCCCAAGACATTTCTTTGCCATTTTTCTTCCTGCGCTGGCCTTGGCCTTAAATGGGATGAGAAAGTATTGATCTGTGATTCTTTCCTGAGAACATCACTCCTGGGAACCTAAAAACCGCTTGCGCCTCCGTGTCTTTGGGCTGAAAGCTGACTTAGGAATGCGGGGTCTTTTTGGGCCCTGCCCTCGGCCCCCCAAACGGCTCTAAATGTATTAGCAGTAGGTTAGCTTACCATGCTCCCTGCATTTACTCTTCTAGCTGAAATTTTCGTGACTTTTTTCCCCCCTCTCATTTTATTAGGTTAATAAAACTTGGTTTTCGAACATTTGACTGCCCCCAGAGGGCAGTGGGCCCCACGTCCAATCCATCAAGTGCCTAATGAGGGGCCTCCGAGGCCCCGGCCGTCCATTCCAGAAGCTCTCTGCCTGTAAAGGTGAAGCCTATGGACTGTGCTGTATATTTTGTCTGTTGGTTCCCCAAATTCTCCTGCCAGCTCACTGTCACTTTTCAGGATTTATATGAGGCCGACAGCACCACGGCGCGGCTCCCCACAGCAGCAGACCACCCCCCCTTTGCCTGCTTTTCACACACACCACACTCTGTCCATAAAATAACATTTCTGCAATAAATGCAATGGAAATGTGTCGAGCTAGCGTTTTAGAACATTCCAGCACAAGGGCTGTGGGAAATGCCTTCGTTTACATTAAGGAGGGAAGCTCTGAGAGTGCAGGGATAAAACGGTGTGGTAAAAAGGACTTCAGTAAGAAGAAGTAGTCTGGTATTTAAAATAAATAAATCACAAATAAAATGTGCGTATGTCCTTGGGCACACGTCGTATGTGCTCATGGTTTCTAAATCTTTTTGCACATCCATTTATGCAGCCCCTGGCTGATCTGTTGGCCTTTCAGAGAAAGGCCATTAGAACAGAAAATTAGATGTTGCTTGCCTTCTGGGCCCAGGGGCTGGGCTCCGTCTCCTTCTAGAACATTCTTCCTTTTCCCCCTCCTGCAGCCTCTCTCTCCTCTGCCGAGTGGCCAGGACCCTGCCAGCTCCGGGCTTAGGGCTGCATCTGCCCCGGGATGGTGGGAAAACTAGAATCTGAGCACCAAGAGCCCAAGGCACACGCACAGAGGGTGGGGTTCGCTGGGCCGGAGGCCTCCTGGATGCCCCCAGAGCAGCCTGGGCTTGTCAGGTCTGCGGTTCATGTCCTGCTTCCTCATCTCTCACTGGAACCTCCAGAAAATGCCCAGCCTTTAATTCACTGCAGTCTCGTAGGGCACGTGCTGTCGCTGATCAACCAGTCCACGCAGCGTGCAGAGCCGAGGGAGGAGTGGAGGAGCGGGAAGGGTCGTCCCTACTCTGTGGGCAATAAAAGGGAAAACGGAAAAGCTGTCCCCGACCATCCCTGCCGTGCCCCGTGCGCATCATCACCCACCTGGCCCCGATGCCAGGTAACAACCCGTCCAAAGAATTGACTGGGATCCGGGGACTCTGTTGAACCCTGGGGATGTGGGGAGGTGCTGGGTGCTGCCCCTCCTCTGCCGTGTCCTGGTGCCTGTGGACGGGGCGTTCTGGACGGCCTCTGAGGTCAAGGGGGAGCGTCCATGCTAGCTCACCCACAGGAGGAGACCTGCCCAGACAGCCCTCCACTCAACACTGGGAAGACACAGCGTAAACTTGTCACTGTCAGCAGGGACCTCAAAGTGCCCACATGCCCCAGACGTGTGCCTCAGCTGTGTGTATCCCCGCATGTCCTAGGTGGGCTGTGTGTCGGTGGCTTAGAGCCATACACAGGGGCCCCCAGCAGCCATGTAGATGGGCTTGGAGGCAGTAGGCCCGGTTGCATCCCTTGAAGGCTCTCGGCCAGGACTGGCCCCTCTCTGCAGCCCCTCAGTCCTTGGTGGCTGGAGCAGGCCTCCCGTGTGCGGGGCTTCCCACCAGGACCTGGCCCTTCCTCCCTGCATAGCTCTCTTACTAGACACTCACTGTGCATTAGACTATCTTCTGAAAATATACTTTGAAGGGTTTTTGTTTTCCCTACTTGACACTCTTGGATGAAGCAGGCCATTTATCTTTTAGGCAGAAGAATTTCAACAGTTACACTGGACACTAGCAAAAGAACCGCAGGCCCCACATGTAGAGGTAGTTCAAATGTTCTTCGTCACAGGCCTATCCTCGTGTTCGCGTGCCCCTAAGCCTGGCCGCTTTTCTCCGTCTCTCTCGTCCTCCCCGCTGCCCCCCAGCCCCCAGCAGCTCCAGCCCACCTCCGGCTCCTCACACAGAGGAGCCTTCAGGCCTGGGCGTCTGTGTGTGTAAACTCACCCCCGTTAGTCCACGTTAAGCGCAACAGAATGGAGAAAAATGTAGTTCTTTGTCGGCTTCTGATCAAAGAGAGGACTTTAAAAAAAAATTTCAAGATGGATTCCTGAAAGACAACGTTATACACATTCTGTGTGCTTCTGAGCTTCAGTGTTTAGTTGATTTAGAGGGAAAAAAATCTTTTCTTTTTTCCTTTTGATCCCAGGGAGAAAACATTTGCAGAAACACATCTCTGCACCACAAACATTGCAAGGCAGGCACCCCTCTTTAGACTCCCCAGCGGAGAAGTGGAAGTGTATTTCCTTTTAATTCATCAGCGACACAAGAGAATTTGAAATACAGTGTGACTGCAATATGCAAACCCTTTCTTGCCTCCATGGGGATTTGAGGCGAGGTCACTCTGGTCTGGGGCCACCTCTGGACCCTGCATGCTCGCTCCTGCGCTCAGAAACACCCCCGTGTGCACGCTTGCTCCAGGATCATTATGGGTACAGTGCCCCCTCACTCCCTCAGCTACCGCGCAAATGCAAATAAAAGGCGCTTAAAATGGTTAACATTTCCTGTCACTGACGGCGTTCGTTAGGGGTGGGGGTCGCTGAGCTTTAAAGTGTATTTTCATAGGAAAACTCATTTCAGATCCGCGGCAGGAACTCAACTGCTTCGCACAGCGCCCTTAGGGTTTGCTGTGGGCCTGAGCTCACTGCGGCGGGGCCATCGGTCCTGTCCCTTGTGTGCATCCGGGAGAGCAGATCCAGATTCAAACCCAGACTCACCTGGGCCCAGCTCGGGTCACAGGACAACATGAAACCATGTCCTCCTCCCCCTTCTTCCCCTTCATTCATTTTCTTTTCCTTTATTGGAGAAAAAAACCAAATTTGGCATTTTCATTGGTTGTGTTTCCTCTATTGATTGTTCGGCTAGTGGTTTCGCCGACTTCCCGGATGTCCCTTTCGGATTCCGCACAAAAGAGCCCCATTTCCTTTTGGGATCGGGAGCAGGAGGCCGACTGCTGCAGACCCTGGAAGTCGTGAGTGCCGCCGTCCCTCCCCAGCGCCTCTCCACCCCTGTCCCCCCGCTGTCCTGTCTCTCTTTCCCCGCCAATTACCTCGCCTTAGGCTGCTCAGGGGACTCCTTGCATTCTCAACTCGTAGGAAAAGAGACTCTGCCACTTCTACACAGACATCGGGTAGGAGGGGGTGGGGAGTGTGCTTACCAGTGCGGGGTCTTCAGTTTTCATTTTGGAGCTCTGGAAGATGGAGAAAGTGAACAGAAGCAGGCTGGTTTCTTTCAGGGACTAACAGGGAGTCCCTACTGAATTTACCTAATAAAATGAATTTAAAAATTTTCATTTTCTCATTTCATTCCAGCAGAAAATGAGTTTGCCTTTATAATGTCCAGATCTTTCAAACTCTATTGAGTAAGAAATTAAGTTATAAAATGTGAATACTTTAGTGTGTGTGTGTGTGTGTGTGTGTGTATATATATATATATAATGAATATATATATGAAATGAAGTAATCTGTGACTGTAATACAATAGCAAGCCTGACTTTAGACTCCTAGGACACTTAAAAAATTTTTTTATGATGTGTGATAAAAATAAGATTCCGTAAAAATGTTTCTCTTTAAAAATGGGTGGATTGTGGTACTTGATAAATTTAATTGTAATTTTCATTTTACATAAGTTGTCTATTAAAAAAAAAATCTCCTGAACATCTTGTCAAATGTTGGGGGGATTGTAAAGAAGCCCTGTTAATATTTGGGCCACAGCTGACTTCTTTCCTTTCCATGAAACTATTCCAGGTGCGGGAAATTGTAAAGCAGTGTAGTTCTCTCATGATAAAAATACCCTGCCTTTAATTACCAAGATAAAGCCATTGATGCTCGACTTTCAAGGTAGATCCAGTGATCGGTTAGGAGCAAGAAGAAAGAGGAAAGCAAGCTAGTTATTTGCATAAGAAAATCCAGAACTCCGGTCAGGCACAGGTATAATCGGAATGTGATTATATTTATAAGGAAAAGTTACACAAACTTTAGAAATGCTGGCTGTTCTGCTAAAGTGCCTGAAAAGAAAATTTGGAATCACATTTGGGTTTCCCCAGTTTTGTGCTCTTGAGTTCCCCAAACCTTGTTAGGTGAAAGACCTTCAAGGGGCGCCGAGTGCGGGAGGCTTCCCTTCACCCCCAGCCCCGGGAAGCGAGGGGGAAAAGGCAGGGAGCCGATTGCGTACGAAAACCTTCACTCCGGAAATCCACAACTAATGTAAAACTTAGAAATTAAAAACAGCAATTTCCTTCCTTTTCCTTTTTTTGCCTCCTCTTCGGGGTAATCGCAGGGGGTACTGCGATGGGCTAGACCCAGTTTTCAACACTGCTGCAGACCAGAGGTGTGCAAGGGGGCTGTGGCTGCTCTCCCGCGCTTTGGGTTGGGGTGTTTTGCTCTTGTTCTCCTGAGCCTGAAGCTGGGGTATTGTCTATCTTCAATATGTTTTCAAACTTTCTGGTTTGGCTGCCGAAACAGAAACCTTTCCCTGGGTAGGGAGGGGCCCCTGCCGTCCAGTAGATGGCGCTGTTACTTCTAGGGTGACCCTGGGGAGTGGGGGTGGGAAGGTTCAGCCTGAGATTTCCGCCCCAGTGCTGTCAGGTCCCCATTCACCTCTCCCAGAGCGCGTCCCGTGAGCCCAAACACTTTTTTGAGGCCTTGCCTGAAATGTGCTGAGCTATCAAAGAGTATTTAAAGTATTTAAGCCAAATGTTAATTGCCGAGTGTCTCACCCTCCCGAAATGGCCTGAGACAGCACCCAGCCCAGTGAAAGTGCGGAGAAATACCTCCCAGAGTGGAGATGCTTAGCAGCTATTTCAATATTTTATCCATTTCCTGTCTAAGCTTTAAGAAATAAAAGATATCCTGGCCGATTCTCCTATAATAATTGTGGAGAATGTACGTGTTACAGCTTTGCATGAAATTTTATCTGCGTTCAAGTGGCTAAGTAAAAGCAGGCATGTACAGATAATAACATGATCAGAGCCTCTTGTGATGTGATGAATATGTGTGAGACATCCACCCCGGACGTTGTATTTCATCATATCAGCACCTGCTAAAATGGCATTACCAGCTTCTTAGAACTTTTTAGCCTCTCTCATGAATGATTCCAGGATAACCTTCTCCTCCCCTCCTATAGGGAAAAGTTTCTACTTTATTTCAAAAAAACAAACAAACATTTTTCTATCTCCATCTCTTGCTAGAGAGAATCCCAAAGAGTGAAGAGCGACGTTCTTCAAACATATTTGATGTTAAATTTAAAACTATTGAAAGACAATTTTTGGATGATTTCAATGTTATGGTTTAATTCGTTTTATGTAATAATTTGCCATATTGTTTTTTTAATTAAAAAAATAGTGTGTATGTCGAAAAGTATTTTAAACAAACTGGAATTCAGCAAGAGCAACAAAAAAACTTCTCTTTTTTCCTAAAAATGATATTATCATTTGTCCTCAGGAAAAAAAAAAAAAGATGTGGGAAATTCGTGTGACTCCAAATGTGAAGAACCGTTTAAAGACAGAGTTACGTAAATGTAACACGGCACCATGACTGTCTTGTCTGGTAGTAATTAATCATGTGTCGTACTTTAAAAATTGAATTGAAAGACATGTTAGCTTTTCTACCTGAATCTGTTTACCAACTGTGCAAGTCACCCACTCTTTATAACTGAAGTCTATGTATTAATAAGATGATTGTTGTGCAAAAAATCCCAGCTGTTTAAATAAATTCTGTTCTGCTTTAAAGAGTTTTGGCCTTTGGGGAGAAAGCCATTTAAGTAGTGAGTAGCAGTGACCAAAGAACAATAGTTAAAATGAAAATAAATCTTCCTGAAACTTACTTCTAATTTTCTTGAGCAAGATACTAACCCATAAAAAATAAACATCGTTTATTGAGTCACATTTGTATCATGTGAATCTTTGTAAACGACATGGAGAAAATATGAACTTGTATGTCTCAAGCACTTCGGCTCACTAGCACAACAGAGAGGGCTATTTGATACGTGGAAACTGAAGGAAGTAAAATCAGCAACTCCAGAGAGACATCCATTCAGATTTGTACAGGCCCAGGGAGGTGATTGTATTAGAATTAACACAAAAAAATTTATGTCACTTGGCACCTGGGCTTAACGGATAATTTAATTACACTACCTGTTTGTGTTGACTTACATTTCTGCTCTGGCCAACCTTCTTACGATCCTGTTTATTTCCAGAAATCACATTGGTGACAGCTCTAATAGGCCATTCCACAGCGAACATTTTCTCATTTTGCTGAAAATATTTCAGGTTTCAGAAAACCCAGCAAGGAAAAGTACTTTCAGACTTCATGCATGTGAAGAAACTTGTTTGGGGCAAGATTTTGTAAGAAAATGAGTTCAGCCAGCCTGTGACCAATTTCAGCCTTAAGTATTTTTATGTTTCAGTTTGCCAACCAGGCTGGGTGGACCTCAACTGATGCAAACATTATCACTTCTTTTGGGCTAGTTTGGTTTTCTTTGGTGGGAGGGGAGGATGTGGACCAGGTACCGTCTTTGCATACAGGTTTACAGAAACACAGGGGGGCCCTGTGTCGCCCGCAAGCACGTGGGACTCACACATCTCTGGCTGGGAGTGGCGGCGCCCAGCTGCAGATTCTGAGTCTTGTATTTGTAAACTTTCCACTTCTTGTTTTTTGAGAAAGTCCCGTTTGATCTCTTCCAGTAAAGGTGGGGAGGCATACTTACGTCCCTCCTAACAGCTGAATGCAATCAGGGTGCTTATTTTGTGTTGTGTTTTAGTTAAAAGGTAAAAGAAAAGAGAAAAATACACCCAAACAAAACCAGAAGACACATTCAGCATCCGGTTGTCAACCCTAAACAGTGCCGTCAGTGGGGGATAAAGACACAATGTGCTTTACCGCCACCCGCACCCCCGTGAAATTCTCTTGGAAGGAGATAGGGAACTGGGGGGATTCCATTTAAGGGTCAGCTAACGTGTTTAAGCTGCATGTCAGGAGAAAGAAGGCTGGGATCCTTTGTGCAAACAAGAGCCAGAAACTCAAATCCCTGCCTGTCTCTCAGAAATGTTCTTGCCCAGAGTCTTCTGAGAAGTTTGGAGAAACAAGCATTTGAGGCCATTTTTGGAGCCTTGCCACCCCCACCTCTGAACGGGTCATTCTGATCCTCTTCAGGAGCGGTCTGGGGGCCCAGGTGTGTTTCCAGGCTGCAGCCGAGGCTCGCTTGGTGAAGGAGGCAGAGCGCATTCCCATGGCGGGAGCTGCCACGGGTTCATGGGTCAGGTGCTCAAGGCCACCTGGTCCCACGGTGCTGGCAGATGGGGCCACGGCCCCAGCCTGGGCAAGGGCCAGACAACGCCATGCTGCTGTCACGTGACAGCTGCTCTCCATGATGCCCCACAGCACCCCACTTTCTGGGAACCCTGATCTCAGATGCTCAGTCATTTAACAGATTTCTTTGTGTTTTGAGTTGCACGCTGTCTCCTCTGCCTAGCATCTAAGCATCATGCGAGCTGCATGCTTGCAACAAGGGTTGATGTTTATATAGATTTGCCGCATGCCAGGTGTTGCAGGCGGTGACTGGACGGGGAGGGGATTGTCATCCCCATTTGATGTTGAGGACACTTGAGTCCCCTGTGGACACTGTGGGAGGTTGAGTGGAATTCCCACCGAGGCACTTGTTTGGCTGGGGGAAATGGGGACTTGAATCCAGGCCAGTGGGTCACAGAACTCAAATTCTTAACCTGGGCCTCATAGTGCTTTGCTGTGCCGAGTGAGGAAATGAATGGGCGAATTTGAGAGGCGGTGGGGTGTGTGCTTGGGACAAAGGCTGCAGAGCAGGGCAGTTGGGGTTCGGACAGGCCTCTGCCTCGGGTGCTGGTGACCTTGATGAATTCCTTACATTTTCTGAGCCTGGGTTTCCTCCTACATAAATGGAACTAGTAATTTTTCTTTTTCAGGTTGTGAATGAAAAGGATGGGCTCATGGAGTGTGCTGGGTGGAGAATCACATCACAGCCATCTCTGGGCCAGTTCTGGGGAGCCTGGAGGTAGACAGGCAGAGGGGCTGCCTGGCTCACGCCTCGTCCCCCTGTGAGGTCGGGCCACCCTGGGTAAGTCTCGGGGACTTGCTGGGTGTTAGTTTTCTCTTCTGTTCCTACCTCAAAGGTTCAGAGAAAGGAGAGCTGGACCCATATAATACTAAACAGACACCCACTAAGCGTCTCCATGAAGCATTCCTGCGTCCTTGGGGCACTCCCACACTAGAGCCTTGCCTCAGAAGAGTGGCCCAAGGGCCAGCAGCGTGGGCATTGCCCGGGAGCCTGCTAGAAATGTAGAGTCTCAGCCCCACATCCTCCCCACCTGAATCAGACCCGTGGTTCTGCACGCCCTGGCCTGGCCCCTGAGCAGCCTGCCCGGGGAGGCAGCTGCCCTGTGGCGCAGGCCCTGTGAGTCCGCTCTCAGCTCCTCTGCTGCACGGGGCTGAGAGGCTGCATTTTGCAGTCCCTCAGGTCACCCTGCTTCTGGGTGAGGCCAGGGAGAGGTGAGACAGGCGGGTGAGCTGGAGGAGGGAGAAGCCGGGGTCCCCTCCCCCTCCCCACTTCCCAGTGGTGGCTCCGCATAGACAAGCCCTGGGTAACACTGGCTCCTCTCTGCCTGCAGAGGCGCTCTCCGCTTCTGCAGGAGGCTCATCCCTGGGCTCCACTGGTCGGCTTCTGAGCTTTTCCATTGCCAGAGCGACGAGTCTGAATATCAAGTTTCCTCTGTTTTAAATACTTAGTGAAGTGTCTGTTTTTCTTGGTCGGATCGAGTGGTCCACCCAGGCTCACACCGCAGGATAGGGGTGTTGGACAGATGGTTCAGGCAAGGATCCTGCTCTCCTGCTGACTTGTGCTTTGACCTGGACAAGCCACTTTCCCTACGCCCAGGGCAGGAGCCAGGCTCAGCCAGGCCCCTTCTCTCCCACTCCGGTGCCTCCTGCGGGCCCTGCCTGGGCCCTTCTCACCTGCAGCAGGTGGGGTGCATGACTAGCCTCCGGCGTTTACCCACCCTGAGGCCAAGCCCTCTGTCAGGGACTCTGTAGCTCCTCCCAAGAGGCAGTAGGTTCCTTGTCCCTGGAGGCTGGCTTTCACCCCCTGACTCGCTGTGGTCCGTGGGACGCTAGCAGGCATCATGCAAGCAGAAGCTTGGAGATGCACCTGCTGTTTCCACCAGTGATCTTGTGCCTCTGCCATCCCCACGAGAGGGGCCTCTGCCGGCCTGAGGAGGACGGGGACACGCCGAGCCGGTCTCGCCATCCAGCCCAGCGGAGCTCACAGTCGTGTAAGTCAGCCCGGCCAATGTCAGCAGGGACACCTAGCAGGCCACCCCGACGCAGGGCGTGTGTGCTGTCCTTGTGTGCCACTAGGCCCTGGGCTCTTGTTGTGCAGCCTGAGCGTGGTAAGGGCTGCCTGACACGTCCTCGCAGAGCGAGCAGCCTTCCCAGAGTCCCTGGCTCACAGTGCAAAGCAGCCTCGAGACCTTGACTGGGGCTTCGGCTGTACCGCTTCCCAGCAGGGTCCCGGGAAGGCCTGGTGTTTCACTCCGCCTCCGTTTTGTCCTCTGTGGAAGGTGGATAGCAATAGGACCTTCCCTATAGGGGGCTGCAAGGATTAGGACGCTGTGTGCAAAGCAGTTGGGACATAGGTAACAGTCGATAAACATTATCATCATTATAAGCGGAACCGCAAATCCTGTGTCACAAAAGCCAGTAGCAGCCCCGGTCAAGCCTTTGCCCCCGCATCTCTGTCCCCAGGGCTCCGGCCATGTCAACAGCTTGCCACCCTTAGACCCCATACTCGCCATACTCACTTATGCCTCCGGGCCCTGCGCATGCTTCCCTTCTCACTAGAACGCCATTCGCCTCTCCTCCAACTAGTGAGTCTCCCCTTTTCTTCACAACCACTTATGTGCAGTGAAGACTGAAGGGTCATTCTCTGAGTATTTCCCTTCTCCCTCCCTGTTCCCTGCAGGAGCGTGTTCTTCACTGAACTCTGGGTCCCCTGGGGTTGGCCACCCCTCCCACCGTGCAGTGTGAGGGCTCAGTTGCACTTGGGCCCCAGTGAGGCATTCCCACCCTGCACTCCCCCCCAGCCCGGGTGCAGGGGGTAGGACATGGCACTGGGGTAGGAAAACCATCAATGTGGCAAGATGAAGCCTCGCCTACAGAAGCCCCCTGGGAAGCTGTGGCCCTCACTCACTTATTCAGCGGGCAGCAGGGCCTAGGCGCCCCTGCCCTGTGCTAAGCGCTTGGCAGCTTTCCTTTGCAGCTGTGACCTTTGCCTGGCGGCCCGCAGTGCACAGGGGAGGTCAGGTGTGAGCTGATGGGGAGCGGGCAGGGACATTCGCACGGAGGTGTGAGGGGTCAGCCTGGTGTGTGGACAGGGCCCAGGCATTCCAGGCCCCCGGGGGGGAGTGGACAGCCGGGGAGTGTGGTCGGAGACCCCCACCGAGGCCAGGTCTCCCGAGGTCAGGCAGGTGCCTGCCTTCGCCTCAGTGCCACTCTCCGGGACGAAGCCGGCAAGGTGTGTCCCTCCCCATTGCTGAGGTCCTTTCCCAAAGGACCTCCATCAGAAACAGCAGCTGGAGGGGCTCTGCCATCTGGGAGTCATATTTATGCCTTGGACAACCTGGAGGCTGGTTTCACCAAGGAAATAAATAAGTAAATAAACAAATAAAATATTTATTTTAGTGAAGAGAGGCAGCCTGCCTTTCAGTGCTCTAAAAATGACAGAGAACACTGCAATTGGATGGCCTTGCTGTCAGTTATCTTAGATAAGCCTGAAGGGGGTGGAGCCTTGGGCTGGGTGGAGCTGTTTCCATGGAGACTGCCTGTCTGTCCTCTTTTGCGTTCATGCCTGGAAGATGGGACCCGTGGCAGCTCCTCACATTCAGATGCAGGGTGAGATAACAGGTGCTGGGCAGTCCAGGCAGGGCAGGAGGTGGGCACCACACGGCTGGATGCACATCCCCTTCCAGGAAGGACAAAGCTACGGAGAGGATGCCCTGTCTTGTGCTTCTGGAAGGGCCCTCCTGGGAGGCTCACCTCTGTTTCCTTGGCCGGCCCGTGTCACCTGACCACTCTGCTGCAGAGGAGTCTGGGAAGCTGCATATTTTTCAGTCGGGTACATTGCCAAACCAAATAAAACCGGAATCCTGTCAACAAGGAGGAATGGGGTGGGGAGCAGATGTGGCCAGGCGACCAGCAGAGGCCGAGAGACCCGCCTGGGCCACATCTGACTGTTACGTGACACTCTTGATTTGAAGAAGGAGACATTTTTCTTTACAAAAAGCCTTCTAATGAGATGTTCATCTCTAAGCATTCTGAATGTTTTCACTGAATAGCCTCACTAAAAATAAAATGTGTTTCTACCAGTTGGGAAAATAAAGGGTCGATATTTTTGGCCACGACTTCCCAAAAAGTAGGCGGCTTCTTTCGTGACTATCATTTCACAGAGAAGGAAATGGAGGCACAGAAAGGTTGGGGGCTTGCCCGGAGTCCCGGGTGGGCAGCACCAGAGTGCGGTTCAGACCGTGAAGCTCCCTGGGGCCCCAGCTGCAGCCTGGGCTGGCGAGGGGTGGTGTGACGCTGCGAGGAGGCTGTCCCGGGAGGCGGGTGTGCCAGGGACAGGGCGCCTCACCTCCTTGCTCACAGCCCGGGAGGTGTTGCCCTGTCGGGCCTTGGGGCGCCCTCTGCCTCCCTCCTCCTGCTGTCCCCACGCCTCTCGTGGGCTCCCAGTTGACCTGGGATTTTCCTCCCATCGGTTCCCTGAGTGCAGGGCCCGGCCTGGGGAGGGAATTCTCTCTGCTTCTGGCTGAGTCCTGCACCTGACCTTGCCGCACCTGGAGGGGCCAGGGAAGGTCGTACCGCAGCAGTCCGCACTCACACCCACCTCCACACGTCTGAGAGTGGTGGGCAAAGCGCTCGGGCTCCCCCAGGTTGTGGCTTCCTTGCCTGGACAGTGGGTGGCACGAGGCCCTCACAGGCCTGTTGTGCAAGGGGAAAGGCGACGGTGCTGCATTGAGCCCCCCCGGGGGCACCTGGCAGGCTGTCAGGGGCCTCTCTCGGCCTGTTCCCTGGCCTGGGATGTGGTAGGGTTCCCCAGGCCTTTTGCACCAAGCTGCTGTGAGTGCTACAAAGAAAAGCATTTTGACAGTTAATCCATGGAGCCTGGTCACCTGCCAGGCCCTGGGCTAAACCCTTCGCTGGGTCACCTCCCTCAAGCACAGCGGGCGTCTGACCATGTGTGGAGCAGCCAGGATCCAATGCCGGCCCCCTGCTTAGCCTGCCCCTGCGCCAAGCAGCCCTCCGCCGACTCGGGGGGCCCTGGGGCACCCCCTGCACAGGACACGGCCGCGCCTCCTGACTCACGAGTCCCTTGTGTGCTGTGAATAAATGGAGGCAACCAGGCATGTGATGAAAGCCCGTCCTTGGACACCCAGGTGTGACATGAGGGGTATGGGACGGCAAACATGGCTTAGAGATCGCACCCCGGCCAAGTGGTGCTCCCGAGACAGGCTGCACGCCTAGGGGCTCGTGTCATTGGCAGACAGCCCGCCGTAAGGGCGGCACGCGGGGCACCTGCCCCGTGCGACCGCGGAGTCAGAGAGCAGCGCGCCCACTCTGAGGAGCGCGCCTGCGGCCCTGGGTCCCGCTGTGACGCCCAGACGAGGGAGCTCTTCCGTCTGTCGCAACGGGCTTTTGGGTCTTCGGGGCAATTTATGGTTCAGTAAACAATTAACAACGCTTTTCCCTTTTTAGAGTGTTGAAAGGCACATTATAAGGAGGAAAACATTTTAAGAGAACTGCTCAAGAAACTCGAGTCTTCTATGCTCTCCCTTCTGGGAAAAGGTCCCAGATCTTCCAGAATTCATCTTGAGATCTCAGGGTACCGTCGGGGGGTCTGTTCAGTTCCTGTTCTTAGTTGTCAATGCCATTTGTCTCTCACAAAAAGAGCTTTGAAATAAAAGCTTACCCGGAGGACATGGGTGCCAATCAGGAAAGTGTTGGGTGTGTCGCAAGTAACCCCCCTTTAAGTGGCTTAAACACCGCGTTTCTGTCACACAAGAGGGTGCCTGGGGGTCGCACTGCTGGCATCTGCTCACGGCAAGCCGCGTCTCAGATGGCTTGTACCGGTGCTCCTTGGTCACTGTCCCAGAGGAGCCCACATTTGGTTCTCTTGGAGTCCCGGAGTCGGAAGCCCGGCAGGGCCCCTGGGCCAAACTCAAGGGGTCAGAAGGGTTGATTTCTTCTGGAAGCTGTAGGGTGAACCCATTTCCGTGCCTTTCCCAGCTTCCAGGGGGGCCAGCATTCCTGGGCTTGCGGCGCCCCCTCCACCCTGATGGGTGGGCACAGCATCTTTCTACCCTTCTCATGCTGCCACTCGCCTTCCTCTGATTTCTTCCACTTTCTAGGCCTCTTGGGACTGCATGGGGCCCATTTGTAATCCAGGAAAACCTCCCCAGAATAAGGTCAACTGATTAGCAACCTTAATTCCACCTGTGGCCTCAGTCCCCCTTTGCCAGGTAACCTCCCATTTTCGCAGGTTCTGTGGATCAGGATGTGGATATTTCTTGGGGGCCTCAGTCTGTCCACCACACGGCCGTTAGCTGCTTGGGGGCCATCAGTCTGTCCACCACACGGCCGTTAGCTGCTTGGGGGCCATCAGTCTGTCCACCACACGGCCGTTAGCTGTCCTGTCACGGTCCACTGAGGCTGTTGCACCTCCAGACATCACACCTGCATTCGACGGGGGAAGGGAGAAGGTTTCCGACTGCCCTGCTGGGTCTGTGCCTTTTAGTTGGGAAAGCCGAAGGTGTCCCACAATATCCCAGCACCCCAGATACATCTCATGAGTCAGAACCGGGTCACTTGGCTATGTCTCGCTGCAGAGGAGCTGGTGAGGCTCACTGTAGGCTTCCTCTAAGCTGGGGTGGCAAAGGAGAGGTCGGTGGGAATGATGCTACGGAGTGCATTGATGGTACCTGCCGTGGCACTTGCCAAGCTCCTGAATTTACTTCAGCGAGACTTCATGGACAGGGCACCAGCGGGTAGGGGTGGTGGCTTCCAGAGCATGTCTTAACAGCTTTCCAGTAGAATGTAGTTGACAGGAACTCTTGAGTTCTAAAAGGGAACTTCAAAATCTGACCCTGGCCTTGTGGGGGAGGCTCTGGCTCTGGAATGGGCTGCCCTGGGCTCTGGCACCTTTTAGACTTGAGAACTAGATAGAATGTGTGCGAAGCGCCCAGTGTCCCCGCTTCCAGATGGACGCCTAGGGTATAAAGCACAAGGCCCACCCAGGACAGGGACTGGCGAGCTAAGTGTGGCTGTGGGTGGGTCTGGGGACACAGGCACTACTTTGGCATCAATATGGCAAGGGTGTGGCTCCCCCACCACAGCTGTTTGTGGGCCATTCTGTCCTAATTGAAGGAGTTGTGCGCATGCTGAACGGGGCAGCCTCATTAGGGGCTGTTAGTACATGGACGCCCAGTGTACTCTGCCTGGAAAGCTGTGCACGGTTCTGCATTCCTAGCTGAGGTCTTCAGTGTTGATTTCCCCCAAAACACACTGGCTCTGCCAGAACTCACTCAGCTAACCCAGAGTTAAAGAACAGATCTCGGCATTGTGGGTTCCTAGTAGAGGCAGGAGCTCCCAAGGACCCACTAAGGCAGCCCCTGGCTCCCACATGCCTCACATAGCACAGCGCCTCCCGCAGCCCATTCTGGGCACCACATGCTCAAAACAATCTGGGAAACAAAATCTGAGTCAGGCCAGGTTTCAAACCCTCCATTGATTGGCTGCTGGCATCCTGTGGGGACACAGACAAGGATGAGATGAAACCCCGGCCCTCAAGGGGAAAGGAAGACAGAGACAGAGCTCCCAAGCAGTGGGGCCGTGTACGGCACAGGGACTGCTGAGCATCACACCACTGGGTGTCACCGGGCAGGTGACTTAACCTCTCTGAACCTCAGTTTCCTCACCTGGGAGGTGGGGCTGACACCACCTCCCTCCTAGGGCCACTGTGAGGACCACCGAGTGGAAGTGCACAGAAGGGTCTGGCCTTACTCTGCGGTCACTGTCATTTGATGCACGCAAGCAACTCGAACACTCAGCATTTGGATTCACTGGGTCAATGGCACGGCCACATGCGTAAGAATGGAGCTGGTGCCAGCTGAGTTGCGGCTCTTCCGTCCAGCTTGAGAGTGAGCCCTGCATGGCTGTGGTTGTGCATGGCCTCTGGCTACAAGCTCTGTGGGGCTCCATGGTGTTGCTTTCCATGGGGGCAGAGGTGTCCACACTGCGCCTGATGGAGTCCGGAAACGCCCAGCCCAGGGCCGGCTGTGAGGCTGGTGGGGTAGCGCAGCACAGTGCTGAGGACCCAGTGGGTCCTATGTGCATGCCAGCTGGCATTCTATGCACATAAGCAAAACCCGGAGGAACGCAGAGATAGTTTCCACCTGCAGCTCCACTTTGGAGGTGGGGAAACCCAGGTGCAGAGAGGTGAAGTCATACAATTGCCTGGGGCCCCACAACCAGTGAGAGGTAGGGTGGGCGTGCAAGTCAGCTTGAGGGCGGTTTCAGGGATGAGCATTGGGTGCCCAGGGTCCCAGCTCAGCATGAGACCCCCGTCTCCAGGTGCCACCTATGCTGGTCGAAGGGCTCCCAAGCTTTCCTGCACAGAGTTTGCCTGGCGGGCATCTTTCCCACGTTCCTCCAGGCTCCCGCCAGCTCCGTTGTCCCCCGGGGGAGGTGAGAACCTGGGAATTCTCTTATCTCTGTCGAGCAGGATGCGTCCTGTGTTGTGTCCCCATCGAGGTTTCCAGGCGCTGTGATGAGCTTGCAGATTTCGGCAGGCGATTGCTGGGCGGCTAGGGCCCAGCCCTGGGGGGGCTGTGTGTTGTTTGCCAGGCCCCTCGCGCCACGGCCGGCCCCGCGTCCCTGGCCTTCTCAGCTGTTCCGGGCCCTCCGCCCCTCCGCAGGCGCGGCCCAGGGCCAGCAGTGTGGAGTGGCAGGGGTGAATTCCTGCCCGCGGACCGTTTCCGCCCATTCTTTGCGCAGAGGCCGCCGCGGTTCCCTGCCAGGGAGGGGGCCACGGGGTATGCAGGGCTCCGCTTGGCCCCCGGGGGCGCTGTGCAGGCTTCCACCTTCCCCACCCCGTCAGTCACTTCTGAAAGGTGCTCTTATCCTGCCCCGAGTGGATGGAAACAGGAAATTAACCTAGTTCTGCAATGGAGTGTGGGACACGGTTCTCAGCATCACCTCCAACCGGGGATCTTTAAAGGCACAGATTCTCAGCCTTGGGTTTCAGGGTCAGACTCGCTAGGAGCTGTGTGGGGTGCACATGCATACTTTATGCCAGGCCGGGGGCATTCTTCTGACCGGCACGCTGGGGAGATGCTGGCCTGGCAGCTTGGCGAGGCTGTGGGGTCACTTCACGGCCACCCCTCCTGGTTGCTCCGCGTCGTCTTAGAGCCTCTTGGAACCTCAGTCTCCTCTTCTGCTGACTGGGGCTGGTGTTCTCCCTCTTACGGAGTTGTCGGGAGAAAGGGTTAGTTCTCAGTTCTTACTGCCCATAGTGACATTCCAAGACAGCCCCTTCCTGACAGCATTCCTGATCAACGCCAGACAGACCGCACAGAGCTGATAGGGGTGGAGTCATAAGCTGGAGGCCTTGACTGTCTGAGTGCCCTCTGAAGTCTCACTTAGGTACCAGCACTGTTTGCACAGGAATTCACAAATATCGATAGTCATACAAGGACTCAACGTCTTTGTTGTCCCCTGGGGCCCAGGATCCCCCAATTGGGAAATGCTGAGTGATCCTGGGATTCTTAGGGCTGAGGCATTCGTGCCAGAAAGGGGCTGACCCTTCTCAGGATGGACAAGGTAATGGAGGGACGGGACACACGTGAGGGAAGGTCGCAGCAGAGAAAACCACGCCAGGCCCATCACAGGAGCTCCTGTTAGACTCCAGGGCAAACCTCTGGAAATGGCCACAGAGCTAACGGGCTGGGCCCCAGAGAAAATGCAGCCCGGGAGGTCATCTCCCAGCTCACAGGCTGCTCCGGGGAATGGGATACCTTTGGTGCCTCAGTTTCCTCCTGTGTAAGGTGGGGGTGTTACAGTTTTACTTGCCCAGTCCCGGAACGTTCAGTGGGGTCAGACATGGCTGGAGCTCAGAGCGGCCTCAAGGCCGATGCGCCCTGGAGTGGTGGTGGTGTCTCGCGCACAGGTGGGAAACCGGAGGGCGGTGAGGCCCTGCTCACTCCCACCTGGACTGCCGCCGCTGAGTGCTGGGGCTGGGCTTTGGCTCTGCAGCGGAGAGCCCCCCCACTGTCAGACCAGCAGACCAGCAGACGGACAACAGGGCCTGGAGGTGCTGGAGAAGGCCTGAGCTGCAGCCTGTCCTCAGGCAGAACCTGGGGCTTCCAGGAGGGGCTCAGGCCCACCCCCTGTGTGCCCCACTCCCACGCCTTTTCTGAGAGATAGCGCCGGGGGAACCCGGTGGGGTCCTCAGAGTTTTGGGGTCCTTGTCTCCTGTCACAGGGAATCCCCAAATGCGCTCTCATCCAGGGTTTTTGTTGACCCAGAGCAGGAAGCCGCCGGCTCAGGGCTGGTTTTATCTGTATTGGCTTACGTTGGCCCAAAGCACGGGTGCAGTAAATGTGGAATATGGTGGCCTGACTAGGCGGCTCATGCTGCCTTCCTGAGACTTTTGTTTTGGAGGGGAGCACACACGTACACACCTTCGTCCATGGGCGCTCCCCTGCATCACACCTCACACCACACGCATGCAGACGCACACATCCCTGGTCACACACATGCACACGCCAACCCCCACACGCCAGCCCACAGGCACACTGACAGTCCCCCCCGTGTGCACACGCCCTCTCAGAAGGAGACTGACTGAGGGTCTCAGGAGCCAAGCCGACCCCTTCCCCGTCCTTCCCCCCAGTGGGGTCAGGGGTGTTATGGGCATCAGATTGTTGTGTTCCGTTTCCCAGTTTTACCGTTGTGCGACCTTGTCACGGTGCTGGTCTCTATCCTCAGTTGCTTGGCCTGTACAGTGGGCACGGCGGCACCGCCCACCTCCCAGGCGGCTGCGGGCCGGACCTGGGGAGCACTTGGGCGGAGCCCGGCACTCCACAGGGCTCAGGAAATTGCGAGCCCTTCTCAGCGGCAGCTCTGCCCCCCGTCCCCGCCGACCTCCTCCTCCAAGCCCCGTGGTCAGCCATCAGCAGCCTGACCTCTGCTCTGGTTTTGCTGAGCAAGATAGCAAGCAGGTCACTTCATTGTCCGTGTCCTTCTGGGGGTGACAAATGTCTATCGTTTTAACTTAGGGATAAACAGGGCCCCTGATCTCAGACGTGGGTCTGAGGAATGAAACTAGTGAGATTCATGTATGTGCACACAGCCAGGCACCGGATATGCCCAATCCCTGCTCACAGGCCCACAGCCCGGGAGGATGAATTATGATGGCCTGCACCGTGGGCCATGTGCCTGCCTGGGCGTGGGGGCAGAGGGCTGATCCGGATGGCCCAGCCCTCAAGGGCATTGAGTTGTGCGAGCCAGGGAGGTTGGCAGTGGGACCCAGCTGAGGTGCAGGAGATGGCGGGGTAGGGATGCAGAGGGCGGCCCCTTTAGTGACAAGCTCCGAGTGGACGGGGCAGGCAGACGTTTCAAGCCAGAGAGGCGCTGAGGGTGAGGCTCAGAGGCATGAGCTGAGCCGGCGTTAAGGGCTGCAGCTGGTAGCTGCGGCCCCGGAAGAGGTCCGTGGTCGGCAGACCCCCACAAGGGTCCGTCAGGGTCCCCCTGCTAGTGAGCGCTCGGCTGGGAGGGTCCTACGACAGGTCAGCTTGTGTGAGCACCTGCCACACGTGGCCTCCGAGTCCTAGAATTGCCACCAGGAAGCCACAGCTCCTGCTGAGTTACATCCCCTGTCGGATGCTGTAACCATTGGCACGAACCACGTGCGAAATCAAAGTCCTTGTTCCTTAGGATTCGCTATTACAGAAGCTCAGACAGAGGGGGCTTCCTTTCCCAGGGGTGTGGGCCTAGAGGGCGACATGCCACACGTAAGCGGTGTGGCACCTCTGCATTGAAATGCCCTGTCATTTTTGCTTTGCATTCCATACTGTATGCAGAGGTATTTAAAAAAGCCACTCAACCCTCCCATTATTTTAGCAAAATGATGTTTTTTTTCTTTCCATGAATCACGTTGATCTTGGCTCTCCTTGTGGTCTCTCTGTTTGAAATGCAAGTTGACTTTAAGGTGATAACGTGTAATGGAATCTCCTTTTCCCAAATGTCAGTCATTTACACCTTAGTGAGAATGGCAACACAATCTTAAGAGCAGGTTCTCAGTGACAGTATGAGCCGAGACCATGAAAACCCAGGACCCCCGTGAGGGTCGGCAAGAGGGAACCCTGACGCCCTGAAAAGAGTCCTCTGTGATGAGGGAGGTAGAACAGTCATTCTGCCAGCCTCCCCCTCGGCTCTAGCGTCCCTCAGTTCTCTGGTCTGTGGTCAGCTCCAGGCACAGCCTGGCAGAGATCAGGGACCGGATTCTCCCCGGGTGCTTCTCTCCCTGGCCAGGAGCTCCAGTGTCCTCTCCCTCCCCCTCTGTTCCAGCCCATCACTAGAAGCCTTCTGATGTGTTCTCTCTGTATCCATCCATTCTCTTTGGGAATATCAGCTCCTGGGATGTTCTTGGAAGATTTGTCATTTTCCAAATTCTTGTGCAAACCCGTCAGTTTTGTTCAATATATATGACATGTTATCACACATGCATATCAACAACATTTTGGTTTATTATTTGTTCCCCCAAATGGAATCACAGCCGTAAACACTGGCAACGTGAGCCTACTGGGTGAGTTGTGACTGCGGCAGGGCGGGCTCACCCCTGGACACCAGCTTCCCTGGCTGCTGCTGAAGCTTTAGTGCATTCAGAGTCCGACTCCATATCCACATGCAGCTTTGTGGCAGCTGTTCCCATGCTGGGGTGCCTGCTTTGGGGGCCTGGTGGGGCAGCAGTTCCTGGAAACCCATCCTCACGGGTGGGCTGCCAACCCCTGAAGAGCAGTTTCAGAGGCGCGGTTGGGTTTGCGCCTCTGGCTCACCAGAACTTGCCTCCTGAGGCAGCCCACTGACCCTGTGGAGCGGCCTGGCTCCGCAGTGCACACTGGGGTCTCCCAGGGTCTCTGTGATCTCCCCAGGCAGGCCTCTGGGGCCCTGTGCACAGGGGCCCCTCCGTTTGTGGCGTGACGCCTGCCATTTGTCGGTGGCGTGGGGTGAGTCGCTGGGCACCCCTTGAAGAGAGCTCGCAAGGTTCAAGGCTGGTCGCCTGGGCGCTCATTATCAGCCCTAATTGTGGGCTCGGATTTCACAAACTGGGGGGCTGTGCAGGTGGGGGACAGGCTGCAAAGGTCACGCCTAAAAGCTTATTAAACCGCTGGTGTGAAAGGTAAGACCATCTGGATGCCATTTGACAACTTAAGTGGTAATTACACCATTTGGCAAAGGAATTAGAGCCATGGCTTGCACTGTGGCAGGGACGTTTGTGGAGGGGGTGCCTTCAGCAGTCCTGCCCCAGCGTACTGTGGCCCTCACCCCTATCCTGGCTCCAGTGTGTCCGCCGAGCTCCTGGGGAGGGCTGCAGGGCTGGCAGGAATCGGTGGGCAGCCTGATAACCAGGAACACCTGCTTTCCCAGCACCCTCTGCCTGGGGAGGGGGGCAGCCTCCAGCGGCATTCCACCCCAGCAATATGGAAGTATTTAAGTGGGGTTTGCGCCAGGCAGGGTAGCTGAGATCTGAACCTTTAAATTACAGCCATTCCCGGGCTGAGGAAAAGTAAATAAACAGTTCACAGCTGCAGTCAACTCAACACAGAACCGGCTATCTCTTCTGATTGCCGGACAAGTAATTAAGTGGGAAATGTGAGCCCTCCGCGTCAGAGGGGGATGATAAAGGTCGGGGGCAGTAAATCCCCCAACTCCGGAGACCTTCAGATTAACCCTCGCAGGGCCGGCAGGGTGAGGGGCTGGCAGAGCTGGGGGAAACCCCCACCGGGAACCCACCCTTAAGGCTGTCAGAAGCTCAGCGACTAAATGAAAATCGACCACCTTGTGTGTGGGCTTTAGGGGACATGGCGAGTATGTGAGTCTAGATTCTCAGTAATACACAAAACAGACTGTCTGCATCTCCTGATTGTCATGGGCTGAGCTGTGTCCCCCCAAACTTCACTGTTGGAGTCCTTAACCCTAGGACCATAGAACATGACTGTACTTAGAGGTAGGGCCTCTCCAGAGGGAATATGTTAAAATGAGGTCACAGGGGCGGCCATGATCCACTGGGCCTGGTGTCCTTAGAAGAGGAGATCCGGACATGGACACACACAAGGACCCGGGGAGAAGATGGCTGTCTGTCCGCTCAGAAGGGGCCAGCCCTGCCCACACCCTGGCCCTGGGCTTCAGCTGCCAGGTCTGCGAGGCAATAAATGTCTGTGTTTTAAGCTCCCAGTCTGTGAGCAGGCCTGGTGCATGTGACGTGTGAGTGCCCACCAGGGGCGACGGGCTTCTGCTCCCCGTTCATCCCCTCGCGGCGGCTGTGCAGTTCTCAGACATGGGGGTGAACAGTCAGACCCACCTGGATGGACCAAACAACTTGGAGAAAGAACCTGGTGATTTTGGAGAGCAGAACTCATCCCTTTACGTGAGATAAACAAGTGCTACACACGTCTCAGCCACTGGCACCCCGCGCCCACCGAGGATGCTGACGCCACCCTGTGACAGAGCACATGTGAGGTGGCGCGAGGCCATGGCCAGGAAGCCCGCAGGGCCCGCTCTTTGGCATGATGGCGAGAATTACTCCTGGCCATTCAGCCTCCCATCCTGCTGTGCCCTGGGACTCCTGGAGATGACGTAAGCTATTAACATCTTCTTAAGTTGCTTTTTCACTTAATTCACCCTAGCACAGCTTCAGTTCTGTGGGAATACTGCTCCTGTCTGAGAGCCTTAGGTCATCAAACAGACTTGGATACATACTCCCAAGAGCCATGGGAAGCCAGTGATTGGTGTGAGGACCAATCTATGGCCACACAGCCAGCAAATGGCAGGACCAGGGCCTGGAGGTGACTGCATGGCCACGATCCTCTCGCCGGAGTCCCCGTCTGTGCAGGGCTGTGCCCCCACAGAGGCTCACAGCCGAGGGAGACACTCGTCTCGCATCTCCCCATCTTGCTGGCTGTCCTGCCAGCGGTTGCCTGGGGAAGCTGCACCGGGGACCCCAGCTGAGGTTTCTCCTGCCCTGGGAGACTGTTCAGGCTCTCAGGTCCCAGAGGACATCCTCATGGAGTCTGGCTTGGGGGCCTGGAGCCGTGCAGCCGCCTTGCTGCTGGTGAGCAGGGGCTGGCACCGTGCGTGCAGTCAAAGAAGGGCAGACCGAGTCTTGGGGGACACCGTGGAGCCCCTCCGTCAGCGTCTCTTCCTGAACACGGACCTATCCTGGGGACAGTTTCTTTCGGTAGGGGCCGGTTTCCGTCGGGATGTCTGCTGCTTGCCACTGTGGAATGGTGAGTGGGAAGCCGGCACAGGCACCTGCTGGCTAGGGCTCTGACTGTCTCGGAGCTCCTCTGGCCTGGCCCTCCTCAACGCTTTAGCCTCTGCTTATGGCCCCCACTTCTCGTGAGACCCATTTCTCAGGGATTCTTGGTTATGTTTCTGATGCTATCTGCGATGGACAGGATGGGATCAGGGTGTCTTCCTTCTGAAGGAGGGGCTCGCACCATCGCCGGGGTGCACAGACGGGAGCAGCGGCCGCCCCTGTGCTGTTCGCTTCCTGAGTGCTGGGAGGCCAGGCCCCCCCACTATCCTGCAGGACGCCTCTGTACCTCAGCCTCCTGCCCCAGGAAGGCTCTCCTGGGGCCTCACCTGGAATTTCTCTTCTGGGCCAGTGAGCCCGTCCCTCCCTCCACCACCGAGTCCCTGGCAGCAGCGGGAGCTTGCGTTCAGCCCTTGAGTCTGCTTCTTGGTGTGGGCTTAGGGACGCCACTTACCAGCCCTCGTCCCACTTCCCGCATCTGCGAAGTAGGGATCAAAACGAGGATTTCCTGAGATCCTGGCTGAAAGGAGGTCATGGGGGAGGTGAGCAGGTCTGGGAAGGGTCAGCGATGGGGCAGGACCAGCAGGGCAGGCGTGGGCTGCCCCCACTGCTCGTTTCCAGGGCCCCTTGGGGGACCTTGTCGGAACATTGTGAAGAATTTTCAGTTGGTTACAGCAGAGAGCTGAACTACGTGTGGCATCCCTTTGGGGCTGGGCCTGTCACCTTACACCTGCTGGAGTCCCTTTAATGTCCCGGGGAGGACCCAGGAAGTGGCCCAGACGCCAAGGGGTCCATGGTTGATAAACGAGCGTCCGTCCCAGGAACCTCTATGATTCAACCCAGGGTCCCACGGGCCGGGCATCGGGAGGTCTACCGGTTGATGGTGGGGACCTGGTGTGCCTGTGAATCCTGGGTGTGGGGAAGGGGACATGGTTTTGATGGCCCCCCTTGAATCCTCCCCAAGCACTGGCCCAAGGGTCACAGCCCCTTGTAACTGGAAACACCTGACTTCCTGCTCTGGCTTCCAAGGGGACAGCCCCGCACGCTCAATGTTGCAGCAGGGAGACTGTGACATCACTGCAATGGTGGTTTTCTGGAGCGTGTGGGGCCGTCGCTGGCAGGGGGCCTCCCCCAGCCCTGCTGTGCACCCCCTCCTGTCGTCCTTCCCCAAGAAGGCCTGGGCCTCTGTGGCCTCTGGCTTTGCAGGGACGGCTCCCAAACCCATGGGCGAGCTTGGGGCACGGAGGGGTTCCCCATACTCTCAGTGGGCTGAGTCCGTCCCTTGGTGCCCGCAGTGCCTCCAGGTCAAGTTCCGTTGGGGTAGGAAGTGGGGTGAAAACTGCATTCGCTGCATTTTTTCCTGGGCTGTCATGATAGGTTGAGGGCCTGTGGCTCAGGGCTTGCAGACCTATTGCGAGGGCTGGACTCCGAGGCAGAGGAGCAAATGGGCAGGCCCAGGCTTTCCCGCCTCCACCTGGCTTCACACCTCAGCCCCCTGGCCTCCAGCTCTGGGGCTGTGCTGTCAGCCACACCTGCGGGAATGTCCTGCCAGGCCGAGCCCAAGTCCACTTCTGCTCTGAACGCCTGCAGGTCCTCCCTGGCCGGCAGAGCTGCGTGGGGAGCACAGGCCCGCCCCTCCCACAGCACCCCGGACAGGAAAGAGCCCCGATGGTGGGTGTTGGTGGCTGGCCCCTCACCGGTCCATCCAGAAGCAGGGCTGCCCTTTGCACTCTGGGTGATGGTGAAATAAGATGGTCATGGTACCCAGACCTACTATCCATTCTTGTGCTGTCCAGATGCAGAAATCAAATCGATTCAGGAGCCAGAGACACTTGTACCTCTAATAAATGTGGCACAGCTCTCCCTGCTGGAGCCCCCACTCTGTGCCAGGAGCCCCCACTCTGTGCCAGGAGCTGGATATATGTCACCTGAGCATATTGTCCTGCATGCCGTGGAGTAATAGCAGTGACGCCACATCACACTCACTCTCTACCCGGTCCAACAGCCTTGTACAGAGTGAGTTTAAATCCTAACCAAACCCTGTAAAGTAGGGACTTACATCATGCCATTCTGCAGACAAGGAAATGAGGTTCAGAGGGGTTAAGCGACTTGCCCGAGGTCACTCATGGTAAGTGTCCAGAGCTAGAATTTCACGTGGTCAGTCCTGCTGCAGAGTCCGTGCCTTCAGGCACTCACCCCCCGGGTCCATGGCATTCAGGCAAGATCTGGGGCAAGGCTGTTCTGTGGGTCATATCACTGGAGGCTGGTGCTCAGATGGGGAAGTCGCAGACTCTCCAGGGGCTTCCTGGGGCCAGCTGAACAGATGGTGAGCCCCAGAGCCCGCCACCTCTGGATTCAGCAAAAGCAAGTAAAGGCAAACTGATAAATAATAAACAACCCTCTGGTTAGACCATTAGGTGGCCCTTATGGGCTTCTTCCTGCTCCTTGCGCACCTGGTGCTGCTGTGGCCCACGCCCTGCTGGGGGCTGTGCCGAGCGCTTTCCAGATCCCAGCTCACCTGCGCCCATTCAGGGGTGGTGGGTTCACCTGCTCAGGGCCACTCAGGAGATGCACCTGGTGGATCCAGGCTCCAAACCCAAGGTTCAAACCTTGAAGGCAGGACTGACTCTGTGAGCAGGGAGAGGGTCTGTGGTCCGGGCTGGGGGCGCCTGGCAGACTCCTGCCCAGAAAGCTGATTCCCAGTGCCTGCCGTTCTACCACCGCAGCTTTCCTCTGACATCCTGGAGGCTTGCCCCCTGAGCAAGAGGTGAGCAGCTTGCCCGAACTCACACGGCTACTAAGCAGTTGATTCAAATGCAGATCTAACTGTAGGCTGAGTGCTTAAGGCTTAGCTGTAAAAGGTCAGGCATTTTCATAAGCGCTCTGCTAAAGGCCTGACTCCTGTCAGTCAGCCAGCTTGGGCCGCTGTAGCCAAGGGCCACGGTCAGGGTGGCTTAAACAATAGACGTGGATTTTCTCATGATTGTGGAGCTGGAAGTCTGAGGGCTTAGCTTGCTCGGAGGCCTCCCTCCCTGGTGCGCAGGGAGCCACCTTGTCCTGTGCCGTCACATGGGTGTCCCTCTGCACATGTGTATCCAGATTCCCTCTTCTCCTAAGGACACCAGCCATACTGGATTAGGACCCTGCGTGAACTCATTTTAATTTCATTACTTCTTTAAGTGCCCCATCACCAAAGACAGGTGCTGAGGCCCTGGAAGTTAGGACTTCAACACATGGCTTTGGGGAGGACCTGAGTCAGCCCATAACATTTGTAATCTCTTTCTTCCTGCTCTCCATGGGGAGCTGCTGTCTTCTTTTCACGAATCTATTTCTTATCCTCTTTTAATCATAAGGAGATGTCTGTATTGGAAAGAAATCATTTGAAAACAAGCCACTTCTCTCCCTCCCTCTGAACAGACTGAACCACTTCATTTGGTTGTGTGGTTATGGTGCAGTTAATCCACCTCAAGAGCTGGTTAAGGTATCACTTCAGCGATGCTCTTGTGTCCACTATGCACGAGATCAGGAGTGTCTGGACATAGAAACGCAGCATTTCTTTTGCGGTTGATTTAATCTGGCTCCTTCCCCACATGTGCAGACATACGCCATTTCCCAGAAGGTGTGTGGAGCACATGCTCTGAGTGGAAGTGATATGTAGCTCATAGAGGGAAAGTTTTTTTTAATCAAATATGGTTATAAAATTTGCTAAACAAAGTGGAGTAGACCTAGTTGCTGCAGGATTTCTTGGGTCTTTAATGCCCCGTGATTCGTGAATCTGTGACGGTCTTACAGGAGCAGTCAGCAAACTTTATCCACAAAGGAGCAGCCAGTAGATAGTTTAGGCTTTGCAGGTCCCATGGCCTGGGTCATAACCACTCCCCTCTGCTGTTGCAGCCTGAAAGCGGCCACAGACAGTATGGAAATGAGTGAGTGTGGCCCTGTTCCAATAAAACTTTATGTACAAAGCAGTGGGCCAGATTTGTTCCATGGGCCATAGTTCGAGGACCCCTGTCTTAGAGAGCAGAGTATTTTTCAAACATACTGGAATGGAGAGTTTGTCTTCAAGGTGTGCTCATGTCGCACAGAACATACTTTTAATTTGGTGTCATTGGGTCCTCCCCACTGTTCCATGTCCGTGTTTCACCAGTGGTATTGGGCAGTGGGATACTATTCTATAAGGCTTGTCCATGGACTGGGGTGAATCATCTAGAATCCTATTCAGACTTTGTTCTAAGTTATCCAAAGCACTTTGGGCTGGAACATTACTCATCCTGTGGGCCCTTGTGAAATTTTTCAGGACTCCTTGGGTTTGACAGAACTTGAGCTACCCTGCCATGCATGTCACCACAGTATTTAATACCTTGGAGAAATCATACATGGCTGATTTCTGAACGGCTATCATCCTGAAAGGCTATTTCTTCTTCTTTCAAATTAGTCATTTTCCCCTGTCCATCTGGCCTTTGTGTATGTGTGCTTGTCTGTGAATGTGTGCCTGTATGTGAGGGCGTGGAAAAGGAGCTGGGGAGAAGGGGTTAGAGTGAGCAGGGAGTGTTTCCTGAAGGTTTACATTCATCAGCTACTTTCACGTACATTTACAAAGTGTTTAGTCTTTGTTTTTAAGCCAATGGCTCTGAATTCACTTTGGATGGAAAGCTTTGGAAAGGGGAACTGTTTGTGTTAAGAAGGATGTGGATATAGACTTTCAAGGTACGAAATTTGTGCTGACTTGGTCCAGAACACAACCGCATCTGGTTATGTCTGGTCTTGACTGCTCCAAAAATGTCCTAAATTCCAGACAATCTCTTGGGCTTAGAAATAAGTCATTAATCCTGCATTTGAATTTAATATTTGAAATTTTATCCTAATCTTTTTTTTCTTCCACATGAATTAATTTTTGAAAAGTTGGAAAGAATCAGGAGTTCTTTTTTTTTTTTTTAAGGGGACATTTTTAACAAAAGGGTATAAAATTAAACTAGGTTTGACCTTTTGAGTTCAGCATATTTTCCACCTGGTCTGAGCAGGAAATGGGCTTCACCATAGGAAGGCTTCTCTCCCCCTCCTGGAAAGGAGTACTGGATGCGTTCTCAACGTGGGGCTGCTCTTGGCCCAGCAGTGATGTGGGCCTGTCATTGGCAATTAATCGATAAGTGGTGGGATGGAGCGTCTGGGTAGCTAGCCCCATCGGAGAAGGGTTCCAGGCAACCCAGCTCAGTCTCATCAGGGGTATTTAAGACCCCTCTCCCCACCCAAAAATGCACACAGCTCTGCAGGAATCACACATGTGGGTGGACAGAACTATCTTGGGTTTCATCTGAGCAGGGCCAACTTCTTCCTGGCATGAGGGGTGAAAGCTTGGGGCATAGACCCAGCCACCCAGATATTTCAGATGATCTGGTAAAAGCGAGACTCTGGGAAAGGAGGGGGTCTGGGAGCCTGGTAGTGGGCGGGAGGTGGGGGAGCAAGAGGGAAGGGGAGAGGGAGGTCTGTGGCGGGGAGGGGGCCACCCCCTTGGAGGACTGGGGGATTTGGGGTGTTGGAACTCTTGGAGTTGGGGCTTGGGGACCGTGCCTTTGTCTTCTGCCACAGAGAGCTGGGGCCTTCTGCGGGCAAAGAGTGGGCTCCCTCATCTGGACCTATCGCTCATCTCAGGGGTGTGTGTGAATTCCTGCAGTCTGGGTTTGCACCCCAACCTCACTTTTTATTGGCTGAGAGGTTTCGGGCAATCACACTCATTGCCTCTCCGAGTCTCAGTCTGCGGGTGTGTAAAATGGGAATAGAATAGCCCCTTGGGGGGCTTCAGGGAGATGATGCCTTTCCTGGACAACCTGGCACCTGGCACCGCAGACGAGCTGCACCCTTTCACCACCAGGGAGCGTGTAAGCCTGGAGCTGGCCGCTCACCCGGCAGGCTGGGCAGCCAGCCCCCTCCACCTCCCCTGCCCTTTCTGGGACTTGGTTTTCCTTTCAAGGGTGGTCTCTGCTCCGTGCCCTGGGATGTCACTGCCTAGAAATGCCTGTGCAGGCAGGGAGGCGGAAGGGGCACTGGCTGTGATGTACCCCTGGCCAGCCTCGTGCTCCCCGGGGGCGGCCCTGGCCCTGGCGCAGGAGCTCCAGGCTCCTTCCCAGCGCAATTTATGATCCCTTGGCCAGGCTCACTTGCTCCTCCAGAAATAAAACAAACCCAGCAGAAGGCTGAGGCTGCAGCCTCACTTTCTCTGTCCTCCTGGTTCTTCGAGTGGCTGCTAAGTGGGGTGGAGGGGAGTCCTGGCTCTGGTGCTGCGCGCCATCACACAACCACAGGGCCTTGGACCGCCACTCAGCAGCGCCGCGCCTCAGCCTCTTTGCTGGGAGGGAGGGGCTTTGGACCAGCGACTCACAGACGCTCATCCGAGTCTATGTTAGGCGGGTGAGATGAGTGTTTCCCGGGTGCAGGACTGGGGACAGGTTAGGTGACATGCAGGAGAGAATTTGAAACCTTAAGGGGAGATGCAGGGTGAGGGCTAGGGCGAGGCAAGTAGGGCGCTTGCATCGGATGTGAAGTTCAAGGGGCACTAAAAGCACAGTCATTAAGGAAAATGATACTTGAATGCAACACCGAAAAAACCAAATTGCAAAAAGCAGGCATGTTGAACGAAATATCAACATTTTAAGTCAAGGCAGGATCCCGATGATTTTCCCTTTTGCCTCAGGTTCCAATGTCGCTCGAACGTGTCATTTTGCCTTAGAAACACGATTCAAACAACTCAGACCCATGAGCTCACTGCCTTGAGAATAGTAACATTAAAGTTTAAAAAGCGAGTTTATTAGAAAAGGGGAAGGTTATCCAGGATGTGTGATAAGTAGGATGCAGGCAGGACACAAGACTGTTGCGGGAAGACACTGAGTTGAGATGAGCTGCTGGGGGGGCGGGAGGTGGACCCCAGGGGTCTTGCCTGGGTTACGCCCACCCCTTGACCATGACTGCTCCCCATGGCCCTCGGGCCCAAGCAGAACCACCAGGGCCTCCTGGGTGAGGGCTGGGCTTGTGTCCTCGCTGGGAGACGTGCTCACTTGTGTCCCGGGCACAGCCCTCTTTGCTGTGTGGACAGAGATGCAGACGGCGCTGGCTTGCAGAGAGGGGTGAGGTGCAGCCGCCACGAGGAAGGGTCCTGCGACCTCACTGCCCCCAGACAGCTGTGCCTTGCCGTCCACAGACATCCTGTGTCCTCACCACTCACCGCCACTATGGCACAGACCTGGTGATCGGATTGCTTTCTCCTCAAATGAAATAATGAAACAGTCCCTACCAATATAAGGAAGCAGGAAAGCATGACCTCCTTGGGACTTGGGGGGGGAAGATGCAAGGTCACATCGTGAGCCTGTGGTCGTCACCTCCGGTTGCACATTAGAAACCAGAGGAACTTGGTAAAAATTCAGGTTCTGGGTCCCATCCTAGACCCATCGAGTCAGCATCTCTGGGAGGTGGGGCCGGGCACCTGCATTTCCAGCACATTCCCCCGGCGGCTGTGAGCATCGCCCTCGCAAAGGTAGCGCCTGCCTTCCCTGCTGCTCCCCTCCCGGGACTCCAGGCCCGCTCACAGCGGCTCCATGAGAACATGTCCGCCGGTGCTCCTCAGCAGGTACAGCCTTTGTGCCCCTGGGCAGGTCATTGTCTTTCTCCCTCTCTAGAAAGTTGCTTGGCACGTCAGTCTGTCCGTCCACACTGGATAATCAAGTCTCACCACTGATTCTCAGAGGGCAGGTCCGAGGCATTGTAATTCACCTGTCATTCAAATAAAATTTATGAGCGCCTGCTAAGTGCACGGGGTATTCAGGAGGCAACAGGATAGGCGCAGATCCTCCCCCTCACACAGCTTCCAGAAACAGAGCCTGAGACAGGGTCCCCCATGCGCCCCCGGGGGTGAGGAGGACGGACAGGGGCGGGAAGTACCCTGACGGGCAGGCCCCTGCTGTGGGGAGCGGGGCCCATCCTCCGGAGGCCCTGCCGACAGTGCCCACTCCCGGGTGCCGAGGCCAGCCTTGCCGTCCAGGCTCCACTTGAGCCATCCCGAGGGGCGAATGTCTGCGTGCGGTTTGGAGAGGGGGGAGGTACAACACCCATGGATAGGGATGGTTGGGAGGCTGACGGTGCCAGGGTCCGCCAGCCTGAGTTCTGGGGAGAGACAGCGGGAGGGCGGACTGCGCTTTGGGGGTCATGGTCCCGCGCTTCCGTCCTGCAGCGTGTCCTCGCTCCCGGCCCCACACGGGAGTTCACGCCACCTTCTTTCTGCGTGAAGGACGTGGAGTGCGGTCCTTCCCTAGGGAGGTGCCTGCTTAGGGCTGGGTTTTGGGTCCTTGGTTTCTGCCGGGTTCTCTCGCCACCCTTCAGGATGCTCCGGAGTGGCCACGACCTGGACGCGCGCTTCCTTTGGACCGTCTCTGCTCCCACGCACCTGCTGGAAGCCCTCCAGACGGGGAAGGGGGGCCATGTCAAGAGCCCCAGTGGGACTGGAGGCATCCCTCATTTTGCCTGGAAGGCTGTCCTTTCCTGCATGCAAATTGCCAAATCCCGTGGACAGGCTCTTCTGGAAGCACCCCCAGTGCTCCCTCCCTCCTCAGACGCCGCTTCATCTGAGAATCGCTGCCACCTGGCAGATTCCAGGCAGCTGGGCTCAGGTGGGGCCTATGGTCGTGACTACAGCAGGCTTGGCTTGGCTGGGGGCATTTGTGCTTCGTGTTCTTTGGAGCGGCACTTTCTCCCACAGCGATCTGCGTGTCTCGGGTAAGGCTGGCCCTGCTTCCTGGCCCACAGGCTGCCTGTGACCCTTGCCTGGCCGCTCCGAGTTCTCCACACCCTCTCGCCTGCATGGTAATGGCATACACACAGACAGGCACGGGCCCCTCCCTCCCAAGCCAAGCCCTGTTCCCCAGGCCTTTCCTACAGCTACTGGGAGAGATGTGCTTCCTTCTCCTGGACCCATGCTTTATGGGTGTGGAAGAGCTGGTGCTGCCGAGGACCATCTTTACTTGGGAGCAAAACCAAGGTCACCAGGGCCAAGAGACAGAGAGACACAGATCCCTGACAGTTTCAGCCGGGTCTTCGAACTTGAGCATGACTGAGCCCAGACCCACCCTGTCGATTTCCCCACTAAGGGAAATGCCTTTGGGCTGGGCTGGTAGGAGAGGGGCTCTGGCACTTGACACTTGAAGTCCCAACTAACTTTCCAACCGGGATTAAAAAGTAAGAACAAGGGATTATGAGAATACCAGGGGCTGATAGACTCAAAGGAAGGAGAAAGGGCCCTCTGGGAAGGAGGGGGCCAGCTGGCATCAAGAACCTGGGTTCTCAGGGATCCCAGCCACACATTGGCTCTGGAAGATTTCCACCCCAGCACAGGAGCCCAGGAGGAAACAGTCCATTGGCCCAGCTTGTTGGACGGACCTCATTCTGGGGCATCATTTCCTGTAGAGAGCCAGTCCTCGGGGGCTCAGCAATGGGGAGCAGCCACTGCCCCCAGGGAGAGGTGTCCCAGGGCGGAGAGGCCGCGTGGTTGCCTGTCCAGGTGTCCCCCACGGCTCAGGACACTGCAGCAGACAAACCGAGAGTCACTGTCACTCTGGCTGGACTCAAATACCCGGGGGGCTCCTGCTCAAAGGCGCGGCGGAGGGGCTGCCCTGCAGCGGAAGCAGTGTTGGGTTTGGAGTCAGGAGTTCAGGGTGAAGGTGGCTCTCCCAGGTCCCTCCTGGATGTGGGCGAGCCCTTCCCCCCTAACAGTGCCGCCCTCCTAGAGCTCCGGGGCGGTGGAGGGGAGCAGTGCTCTGCGAGCCGGCTGCCTGTTACGGGGGAGCTGTCCCTGGGACCCACCCACAGGCACCCCGATTCTCACCGTCCCTTCCCACCACATGGCAGGGCTGGGGGGCAGGCGGGTGAGGCCAACCTGCGCATGAAGATGCCCTGCTCGGGGGTGGGCTTCAGACCTGACCTCGAGTTTGAAGGCCGCGCCGCCCTTTGAGGAACCTGAAGGCTGACACCCCTTTGAATCTGATTGAAGTCCAGATGCTATGACTGAACCAATCAGACAATGTGGCTGAAGGGTCTTTGTCCCCAAGCCATCCATGGAGACTTCAGCACAGTCATGGCTTTGAATTATTCGATAATAATCCAAGAAACTAAGTTGAGTAAAAAAAGTATAAAAATGCTTTCTGTCAATTTTTATGCAATGTGAGTAGTGGACGAGCTGGGGACCAGCCCTCCTGGCTGGAGGCTTGGCTCCATCGCTACAGTTCTTTCCTGAGCAACCTTGGCTAAGATCCTTTACCTCCAGAGCCTCGGTTTTGCATCTGTAAGGTGGGACTACTACCTTGCCTCATGAAGTTAAACGAGTTAGTGCGATTAAAGCTCTTAGAACAGCTCGGCACGGAGGAAGGACCCAATAAATCTCAGCTTTTTATTACCACCCCAATCAGCCCAGATGTGGACACGTCTAGCACTCTGAATTCCTAAATTGTGTGTGCGTTCTCTGGAATAAGCTACATCCTGAATATAAATAGGTCCCCATGCCCAGGTCTGAAGCCATTTATAGCAAGGCCTGTTCCACTGTGGGTTTCAATTTTGCTGATACGGAGGGAAAATTTCAAGCCCTCTGCTGTATAAATTTAGTTAGCATTTTATTGCTCATGACTCTTTTATCACATGACTTTTGTTTCTTATTAAGTCAGTGAATGAGATTTACTAATAAGCCAAGTGAAATCTAATTAGGGCAGGGCCTTTCCTGAAGAATTAATTCTCCTGCGGACCCACAGATGTCAGGAGTCCAGGGTGAATGAGGTGGAGCGTGTCCTTCGCCGCTTGGAAACACGGAGCCTGCACGCACTCACTCTGCATTTAGCAAAAACAAGCTGGTACAATATTCATAGATTTGTTTCCTGAAAATGAATATTAGTTGCCTCAAGGATCAAAACCAAAAATAGGTATAAAGAACGATGGAATAGCCCTGGCAAGGAATACATGTATTAAATGCGACTTTGCAATTCATACACGATGGGACTATTATGAAAATAAGAGATTTTCAGATTAATGTAGGGTTTTTATTTCCTTTTTGGCTATTTAAAAGTTCAGCTTCCTAGGCATGAGAGAAATTAATTCATCTCCAAGTATCAGCATATTGTTTACACCTGTCCAGGTATGTTTTCACACATTCGCGTACGCGTTGGGACTGAAACCACATTGTGTTTCCAGAATGTGCCTTTCCCCTGCCTACTGAAGAGAGCGCTGTTTTGTTTTCTTTCCCGTGTCCTCTGTTTTGATGTTAGCGGCTGCTGGTGCTTCATGTCTTTCCGTTGACTCACTGGGGGCTCTAAGGCAGCGATGTTCCAGTTCTATTGTTTTGTTTTCATTTATCAGCTGGGATACGTTTATTCAGGAAGCTTCCTCTCGCCCATAATCTGGTCACCTAGTTGGGGCAGTTTGCAGAGGAAAGGTGAGCGAGTCATCCTCTCTTTATCCAGCTCTCAGCACGGTACATGGAGTCTCTCATTCTTAAACTGTGATCAATTAGCTTTTAGATAAATCATTGTGAACTTGTAGATTCAAACGTAGTTACGGAGTTTCAACCCTTGGCAACTCATCTTTTTTTTTATTTTTAACATGGGGACTTGGGACAATTCAAATCTCGGCTGCCTTCTCCCCACGTCCCCCAAACGAAATAATGATAGAGCGACACCCCTCAGGAGAGGGTGAGCCGCCCGTGGCCGGAGCCTTCCAATCCTGGTCAAGTGGCAAAGCAGAAAGAAACGCTGGGGGACCATGCGCTTTGGAGCCAGGGAGCCCTCGCTTCTCTGTGGCTGTTTTTGTGACTTTGGGGATGCGGTGCCCCTGTGTCTGTCTCAGGTCCGTCATCCATACAACAGGGGAGGCTGAGGGGTGAAGTGGGACGGCCTGCTGGCTGCCCCGCCCCCACCCAGAAGGGCTGAGGAGCCGGGGGTGGAGGTGCGGTGACCCTGTGGCCACAGGGCCTCCCAGACCAGAGGAGGAGGGAGCTGTCGGGTTGTACTTCGCAGAAGGGGCATGAGGACTGTCACACCGCGCGCCCGTCGCTGCCTCCACAGTGCCCTCTGGGACCACGACGGTGGACAGGACCTTTGTGTCTGAGTGGAATGTCCCCTGCCTGCCACCTTCACGTCTTTATCTTTGCCAGTTGCCTTTTTGTTATAGACATTGGGTCGTTAGGAGCCGCCGGTATCCTCAGTGACTAAGGCCCTTCCCTTTTTCCTTACTAATCTGATGTTCTAGCCTAGTCATGGCCAAAGTAACGGAGTTGGTGAGAATTGCACCCAACTAAAAGTCAGTGAGCTTGGGATGAGGTCCGGGAGGCCACCAGTAAGACTGTTTTGCGTGCAGGCCTGTTTATGCGTTTGGGTCCTCAGAGACCCAAGGGGACTTTGCTGATGTGATTAAGCTCAGGATCTCGAGTTGGAGGATGACCCAGGTGGGCCCATATATAAATAATTCCAGGTGGCATTAGGTGGATGGCCCGGGAACACAGGGGAGGGGTATACATGACGCAGGGCTTAGCCCAGGGTAGGGGTCAGGTGAGGCGGCCCTGAGAGGTGCAGGTTCAAGGATGAGGGATGGTGGGGTGGCCCATGGGCAAAGAGAAGAGGAGGCCGTCCGGCAGAGGCACCAGCGCGCAGGTCTTCTGACTCTCAGGATGGCCGGACGAGGGGCATGAGCACTGCACCACGCAGACGGGCAACTGCGGCCCCGAAAACGACTGCTTGTGCGCCTGGGCAGGACCCTCCCAAGGCCCAGTCCCGGCCTTCCTCCTGAGAGCTGCAGAAAAGAGACGCTGGGGCTTCTTCTGTGAGCCCCACGAGCCTGCCTGTAGCAGACCAGGACTCAGAAATACTGGGGTCCAGCCCCCACGTGCTGCCCCCCGAACCCGTGGAGCTCAGCAGCAAAGGAGCTGGTGTGAGCGGGGCAGGCACCTGCTGCCACGTGCAGCTCCGTCAGCGACCCCAGGGGAGGAAACGCCCCCGACCGCTTCAGCCACGACATTTGTCTGTGTGTGTTTTCCTTGCAGCTACCGAAATCCTCTGGCCCGTGTTTAATGCTGGTTCCAGCTCAGTTCTCATGAAAATGTTGAAACCTAATTTTTGTATTGAATGACTTTGAGTTTGAAGCCAGTGTCACGTCGGAGGCCTCGCACTGCAGCCTGGCAGTGGGCACACGGACCTGCTGAGGACATCAGTACACCTCCCCGCTCAGTACAGGCCGCCCGGTCGGAAGGCACCGATTCATGATCCTGCTCAGGTTTCCTGTCACTTTAAACCCTGAGCGTTTCAAGCCGCGCCCCGCGTCCCGGCCTGCGCAGCTGCCTCCCGCCACCTCCCCTCCTGTGGTCAGCCTGTGCTTATATAATGCCAGGAATGGAATAATTGACTTTCCAGGGCTTTGAGTTGTCCCGGGCTCCATTCTGCCTTTTTTAGAAAGTTGAGGTTAAATTCACGTAACATAAACGGAACCATTTTAAAGTGAAGAATTCAGTGACAATTTAGTACTTTAGTGCAAGCACCACCTCTATGCAGTTCCAGGACCTTTTCGTTGCCCCCGAAGGAGACCCCATTTCCACGAGCAGTCGCTGCCCACCCCCTCCACCCACCACACATCTCCTTTGAGCCTCTGGGGGTTGCTGGTCCCGGATGTTTCACGGACGCAGAGCCTCTTGTGACTGGCTTCTCTCACTCAGCTCGTGTTTTCAGGGTTCATCAGGACTTCGTTCCTTTTTATGGCTGATGTACCTCAATTTGCATATCCATTCATTCACTGATGGACATCTGGGCTGTTTCCCTCTGTTTGGTTATTATGAATAATGCTGCTGTGAACATTTGTGTACAGATTTTTGCTTGAGAACCTGTTTTCATGTCCTGTGGGTCTATATACCCAGGAATGGAATTGTGGGGTCCTGTGCGGATCCCATGTTTAACTTTCTGAGGAGCTGCCTGGTTGTGGAGGCTGGGGAGAGCTTCCTGGAGGAGGTGGTGTGTGAATCAGTACCCAGAGGAACAGCAGGGGTCGCTGGAGGTGGCCGGACAGCAGAGCACAGGCCAAATAACACAAGCCAGCTCCACCCTAAGCCACCCCCTGCTGGTGCTATGGGCACCAGAGTCCGGCCACACTTGGACCCCCTTGGGAGGTGAAGGGGTGGGAACCTCGAGGCGGGAGCCTTTCCCCGGGGGGGCAACCAGAGCCGTCCGAGGCTCTCGCTGGCAGCCGGCTGTGTCCATCCAAGCTGACCGGATCCCTGCCCTGCTGCACCTGTCACCCCCATGCTGGGTGCAGAGGGCTTTGGGGCCCCACGGATGCAGGCTGCAGTCCTGGCCTGCCCCCAACTCTGACCCTCGTGCCCGCACCTGGGAAACAAGGCGCGCTGAGTGCCAGCCCTGAGCGCCCACCAGGGTCCCCCAGATGACACTTATTCCCATGGCTCTATGAGATGGGCCGTCACCCACACCATATAGACGAGGAAACTGTGGTACAGTGGTCGGGGCGCTTGCAGACGGTGGCAGACAGTGGAGCCGGGCCCCGTGCCCGTCCTTCTGGCCAAGCCCCTATGCTCTCAGCGCTCTCTGTGGGCCGTCAGAATGCCACCACCTGGTGCCAGTTTCGGGCAGTTCCTGCTCAGAGGTGGACACGTGAGGATAATGAGCCTGTCTGTCACCTGGCCTCGGCCCCGTGGCCAGTCCTGCGCCTCACACATGCCCTGCCACTTCCCTCTGGGTTCATTTTGAAGCAAAGCACAGACACCCTGTCACGCCACCTGTGAACACTTCAGTGTGTCCCAAAGACGGGGGCGCTTTAGGCGCCTCTCTTCCTCTCTGCGCCGTGTTCCTGGTCCACTGGGAGCCTCGGGCCCAGTCCCCAGGTGGGAGGTTCCCACGGACAGCCGAGCAGGTGTGAGTGTGGCTGCCTGCGCTCCCGGGCCCCCGCGTGGGAGTGGCTCCCCGCCCCCACGAGCTGGGGGGGGCCCTCACTTCCCTGTGCCTGGGAGGATCCAGACCTCCCTGGAAACACAGGCCTGGAATCCCTCAGTGGAAGCAGGTGACAATTTATGACATGGATAAGCACTCATAAGCCTCAAAGAAAAATACCGTGTGTTTGTGCGGGGCCTCCCGCCCAGCCTACTCAGAGGCCCTGCCGGGGAGGCTGGGGAGCTGCTCCCAGTGGGGCCAAATGGGACTGGGGTGCAGAGAGCTGGGCCCCATCCCTTGGCCCGCTGCAGCCTGCATGTAGTGGAGGTGGGCGGGGGGGGGTGCCCCTGTCTGTTGGGGGCTGCCCACCTGCGTGGCTCCAGTGATCCAGCCAGACCACATCCCCACCCTCAGCCACTGGAGGGGAGCACGTGGCACAGCCTCTGCCGGCATGACTGGCCTTGTGGACTTGCAGTCTGGGCAAGATGGGGGGGATCATGAGGTTCTTCCCAGCCCGCATGCTAGCCTGTCCTGGTTACTCTCAACACTGAGCATTCACACAGGCAGACGCCAAGGAGCTCGGCCGCTGGCCAGCGTGTCCCCTCCAGGCCTCACAAACCCTTTGTTCCGTGTCCTCATCCCAGCCAATTCTCTGGCCAGACTGCCACCCACTACTCAATCCGGGTCGGCAGTGTCAAGTCTAGGGCGCTTGGGGACCCCATACCACACCTCCTGGGGACTCACAAGCGTTAGTGACATCACACATTGTTCTACATTATCCACAACGCTGTATGTGATTTAAATAAGAATGAGAGACCTGAATAGTAAGTTGTAAATCGTTTTCCTGCGATGAGATTCTATGAAAAGTTTCAGAGTTTTTGAACGTTAAAAATATAATGATAAAATGATAAAGGCATGGTTTATTATTTTAAGTCAATAGATAATATTACATAATTCAAAATTGATAGCATTCCACATTGTTTTGTACCTGATTCAGATGTTCAATGATAGGAACTATTAAAAGAAAGACACATTAACACAATGCTAAGTAAAAATCATGAAAAAATCCAAGTGCCACAAATATTTAGCCATTAAAACTCATTAATTTTTACGATGAAAATTTAAAACACAAGCCATGAAGGGCCGTTGATGGGGGCCCTGATGTTTGTTTCCTGGCAGATAATCCGGATGGAGGAAGGGCTCTCCTGTGTTGCCTGTATGTCGGCTGGACTGCCAGGAGGGCCCCAGGCGCTGGCACCCGGGGTGGGGTGCTGCTTCGCAAGGGCCAATTCCCAAGTAAAGGAGGAGGTTTGTCTGCTGGCCTGATCGAGGCCTTGCTGTTGAGACCAGCCTCACTAATGTAGATTTAAGGTCTGTTTCCGTTTCACCTGGAGTCACTCTGCAGTCATCCTCGTGGCTTCTCGGGTTCGCGTTTCCACCGTTGGTCAGGTCCCTGGAGTGGAAGCCACAGGCCGGAAGTAGTGCTGCGTCTAGATCTAGAAATGCTAACAGCGCTGCCCAGAATCCCGTGTCAAAATCGCCAGTTTCAGGACTTCCTTTGGTTCCAGAAATTGTTAGTTCTTGGAACACCACTTGGAGGGCTTGAGCAGAGTATGCTGGTGTGTGAACTTGCTGGTATTTATTTTATTTGCAAGAATGACTCACCCCAAGTGGCAGCCCATGAGCACATGGATGAAACATGGCGACAGCTACAGGGAAGGCTCCCCCCCCCGCCGCCCTTGCTGCTCTGGCCGGTCCTCTGAAGTGCAGACTTTACCCCCAGCGCTGCCCCCATCACCACCCGGCCCTCACCGCCTTCTCACCGTGACCCAGTGGGGGTGGGTGAGCCTTCAGAGCCTCCCCACTTCCCAGGTGGAGCTTGCTCGCCCTCCCTTTAAACTAGCAGACTTCTTTTTCAGAGAAGTTTTGGGTGTACAAACAATTGGGCAGGGGGTGTGGAGTTCCCCTGCCCCCACCCGGCATCCTCTACATGCACCGCTGGCGTCTGTGTGGCACATGTGTGACAGGTGATGCAACAGCGTGGGTGTGTGCACTCGCCCCGTGTATGTTCCATGGGTGTGGACAAGTGCATGATGTCATGGGTCTGCCCTGAAGTGTCATGCAGAATAGTTTCACTGCCCTAAAGATCCTCTGTGGGCAGAGATGTCTAAAAATGCCATTCTGCATGTAAATGTCCTGGCACAGTGCCTGGCACACAGCAGACCCTCAGTGAAGTACCACAGTCACCTCCTAACGGGGGAGCCTTCTCCCAGGTTTTAGACCCACCAGGGACCCACTCCGTCCACTGAGTGCCCCGCCTCTGGGCAAGCCTTCTTGGCAGAAAGGGCCGCGCCAAACAGGACCACTAGACAGCCGTTCCCGAAGAGCTCAGGTGCCACCAGCAGTGGGTCATTAACAGCCCTGCCGGGTCCTCACATCACAGCTCAGGGGCCAGGCAGCTCAGTTAGAGATCTGCTGGGGAAGGAAGACATAGAAAACAGGAGGTGAAGGCAGGGGCTTGGGACCCAAGCGGCACAACAAATAACGCTTGAATGATGGTGTTGACTCTTCGTGGCTACATGTCCAGAAGGCGGTTAGAATGTGTCCTCCTGCCTCTGGCCTTCATTCCCAAGGGCTCGCCGGAAGGGGCGGTTGGCGCCTCTAACTCGGTTGTAATTTTTGGTGCAGACGGAGATGAGCCACAGAGGCAGAGCCCTCCTCAGCACAGGCGTAGGTGCTCGCTCCGTTCCCCAGCTCTCCCACAAGCCGCCCCAACCTGGGTGCTTTACACAATGATTCTTCTGTTGTGATTCTGTGGTTCTGCTCACAGTGTCCTGGGGTTCCGTGTGGGCCGCCTGCTGTGGGAGCTCCCTGGTGCCTCTCCATGCATACTGGCTGGTCCCTCCTCCTGGCGTCTGTCTCAGCACCTCTCCCAGGGGGCCTCTCTCTCCATCACATGCTGCCGTGGACAAAGTGAGCTGCATGGCTGAGCCAGGTCAGCTTGGGAGGGGGCAGCCCAGGCCAGGAGTGTTGGGGAGCAGGATGCAGTGCAGGCCACCCATGGCACGACCTGCTGCAGTTTTGGGTACCCCAGGATGTACCCCTGGAGGTGGAGGCCCCCATTTTCCCTGCACGTGGGTCCCCTCCGGCCCTGAACTCCTGGCACTGAATCTGCCGGCTGTGGTCTGAGCAGGGCTCTCACTGGAGCCCCCTGGGCCCTGCCCCAGGCTCATCAGGGGGAGGTGGTGGACTTGGTTCTCCTGGGAAATGAGTGTCCCCTCACCCTGGTGTGCCATGTGATTCCACAGGGGCTCCTGTCCCATTAATGGTGACTTTGACAAATTCCGTCATGAGTGGTGGGGCCCCACTTCCTGGTGCCGACTACCGCCCCCCATCTGTTCCTCATAGTTCACCAGGAGCCCCTGAGCTCAGTGGCTTCCAAATGCTATTTCCTTTTAGCCTCCCGGCTGCCCTGCTTCAGCTGTTCTGGGAGTGAGGGTCTGGGGTGGAGTGGGGGTCAGTGCCCTGAGCCCCGCAGCCCTGCGGTCCACATGCCGGCAGCTGGCGCTGTGTTCAGGTCAGGGGTCTCTGCAGACCTCATGGTTGCCTGCGCTGGTGTCTGGTCCACAGCATTCACAGGGACCCTTCCCTTCCGAGGCCCAGGAGTCCTGCGAAAGGATGGTGGCCACGTTCTTTGTGTTTCTGATTTTACAGCAGTTTTGACTTCTGTTTGCATGTGAAAGTGGCAATGAGTGAAGTTTCTCTAAAACAGCTGACTTTCTGATTCCTGATCCCTTGCAGCAAGAGATGCGAATGCAATTCTCAGCCCTCCCTGGGAAATCTGGGACAGCAACATTGTGAGCTCATCCCTCCTGGGGAGGCTTGACTGCGGTCCCCCCAGAGAAAGATACACCCCTGCCCAGCCCTCCAGGCGCAGGGCCTGGCTGAGGTCACCACACCCTTGGTGTAGGTCCAGAAAGGTGATCTGGTCTGGGCCCCAGATGTGCTTAGACTCTGGAGGCCTGACTCACACTAACCCAACTCACAAGAGACCAACGTACAAACCAGGCTGCCAGAGTCCCAGTTTGTGGGGAGAAGGGGGCTGAGGCAGGGTTGATGTTGGTGTTAGCTGGTCAACATCCCCTCTCTAGACTGAGAGACTCCTTCATAATGAGTCCCCGCAGTGCTGGGGGCTGGAGCCAACACACTAGTTCCCTATGACAAAATGACATGAACGGTGGAATTATACTCAGAGGGTTCTCAGTGAGTGCAGGATCCAAGCAGGGGTGTGAGCTGGAGCACCTCCAGGGTCAGTGGCAAAGTCAGTTCAGGGCTTGCTGGTGCCTCGGCTGGGCCCACGTGGACTTCTGGGCTTGGGGTTGGGGCTGGATGGAGTGGGGTAACCCATCCCTGCTGGGACGTGCAAATCCGCTCCCCCAAGGCTTGGTTCCCAGGCTGGATCGGGATGAAGGTCCTGCTCTGCAGGGCAGCCCCTTGGTCCTGGGAGGCCAGCCTGTGTGGACTCAGCAGTGGTGCCCTGGTCTCTGCTTCTTGGGGGGCCTGGCCTGAGACGGAGGGGTGAGGGGATGGGGCCAGGGTGCTTCCCCCTCAGCTGCCCTCCTGTCTGGGGGCCCGTACGCTGGCCTCATTCCTCACCAAAGGCCACACAGTTTGTCACAAGCAGGGCCCCACCTGCTCACCCACCGTTTGAGTCCCAGTAACCATGGCAACCTCTCCTTCCCCTCTGTTTATTGGACCCTCTGCTGCGGTCCCTGAATGCTGTTCTCGAATGGCCAGATGGTAAATATTTTAGGTTCTGTGAGCCACACACATATGGTCCCCTGTTCTTGGTTAGACTTTTTACAATACTTTAAAAATGGAAAAACCATGTTTGACTGCCAGGCTGCTCAAAACAGTCCTGGGGCCTGGTTTTCTGGCGCCTGCCCTCGGTCACCCCTCTCTGCCTGTACCACCTGCTTCCTGCTGGGCCTGCTGACGAGCGGGTCCCACGATGGGCAGGGCCGGGCACCCCGCCCTGAGCGGCTCAGCTGGTCGGGTGCTCTTGTCTCGTGTGTTGGGGCAGTTCCCGGAGTTACCCTGCACCCGGGTGGTCTCAGGGTGTCTGATGGGTGGTAGGTGCCCCCTGGAGGCTGGTGCCCCCAGAAGGGAACACAGTGACAAGGCAGGAGCCAGGCCACGCCAAAAGCCCCGTGCCATGGATTCTGGACCTTGGCTTTCCAGAGAGCACAGTGGGGCTGTTGTGAGAGGTAGGGCTTGTGGGTAAACAGAAGGAGCGAGTCCATGGAAACTCGGCCACCGTGGCCGGGCAGGGCAGTCCCGTGTCTCACACACAGATCGGGATGCAGGAGGGGGTGCCTTTCCCTGGTCCCCAGGCCACCAAGTGGGCTCCCCACTCCCGAGGACCTGCCTCCTGCGAGCGGCTCCCGGTGATGGTGGCCTCTCCCATGGGTGTCACGAGGCCCCTGTGGCCATCGCGGGGTGTGCAGTGCAGGCGTTCACAGTGCTGGCGGATGGCGCAGGGCCCTCCACCTTGCCAGGGTGCCTCATCTCCTGCTGCTGTAGCTCCCTGGGTGCATGGGTGACCCCACCCTGCTCTGTGGACCTATTTACCCCAGGATCCGGGGCTGGAAGGTGGCTCTCCCCATCCAGCTGGAGCATTCATTCCCTCCAGGGGCCTCCTGGTGCTGGGTCTGGGGTCTGGCCTCGGGGGCCCCTGCAGTGCTGGGTCTGGGGTCTGGCCTCGGGGGCCAGTCCCGGGGGCCTCCTGGTGCTGCTGGGAAGGATACAGTGGCGGCAGACGCCTCCTGGTGTGGGCTCTGCGGGTCCCTATCGGCAGGCAAGGGCCGGCCTTGCCTCCACGTCAGAGCCCAGGAGCCCACCCCTCATGTGGGCACCACCTGGCCTGGGCCACCCCAGGGTCTCACACGCTGTTAGTCACAGGCATGCCGTCTCCCGTGGAGTCAGAACAGGCGCTCGTCACCCTGGCAGGAATGTGATCCACACATCAAAGGGCTTCTTCCTGTCAAGGGTGAAGATGCTGGCAGGAGAATAAAGCCTTTGTTTCAAAAGGGGTGTCAAAGACGGTGTCATGTAGACACTGTGCGCCTGAGACATGCTAAGTCACTGCTTCCGATGGCAGCTCCGGGGGACACGAGGCCACACGGCTTCCTCTCTGTGTCCACCAGGGCCCCTTTTCTGGTGTGCTCATGGCCGGGGGGCAGGGGGCGTGTGGGTGTCAAACAGGCGTGAGGAGCCAGGGGGTGGGGAGGACTCACCTGCGCCTGCCGTTCCCCATCGGTGTCCCTGTGGGCGTGTTGTGTCACCTCCCTGGGTCCCCGTTTCTGCACCTGTCAAATAGGGATGCTCACAGCACCCCTCCCCTCTTAGAGTGGCAAAGCCAAGGCCTCACGTGGAAGGTCTGTGAGTCGATCCGCACCCTCCTGTCGCCGTGCAGCTCTGCTCCGCGTCCTGGCCCCACCCATGACCCCGTCACCCGCCACTGGATACTCCAGGTGTTCGGAGCACTGATACCTCACTTTAAAGCTTCTCTCTTTCCCAGCTGAAATATAAGTTCTGTAAAGGCAGGAGCTCCTGTCACTGTGCTTGCTGCCGTATCCGCCATGCAAGGAACGCTGCCTGGCGCACAGCAGGTGCTCAGGGGGTATTTGTGGACTGAAGGGGCTAAGCAAGCTCATTTCAGCCCCTCTCAGGCTTCGCAGGCTGGGAGCTGCTGGCCTCCCCACTCTGGATGAGATGCTAGGGATGGAGCCTGATTGGCTGTGTGGTGGCTGGGGAGAGGGGACACTGACATCGGATCAGCCGTGCCAGCCTCCCTGAGCTCTCTCTGCCAGGGGCCCCAGAGCCAGGGCGGCCTCGGTTGACCAGCCTGTGTGTGGCTCCCTGCCCCCGCTGGCCAAGGGGCCCGGTGCCCTCCTGGATTTTCCTCACTCTCATTCTCTCCCTCCTGGAAACCTTCAACTCCATGCCTTCCCTGCCAAGCGGAATGCTGCTTCTGGCCTGCGGAGGAGGTCAGCTTCTGCTCCGGCTAGCCGGTGCACAGCCTTCTGTCTCCGCCGAACCACCCACAGTGATTCCGACACACAGGAGCTTGGAAATCTCATGTAAAGTAAGAAACACAAGCCACGGTGACCCTTTCTCCAGATGAGGCAGGGAGGAAAGGCCGACCGCCTTTCCACCTGGCGTCCCGTGGACGTGTTTGTGGTGCTCAACTGCGGGGAGGCCACGGGGGCGGGCGGGGCAGTGAGGCCCCTGGGGGTGGGGGGGCAGTGGGGACCGGGAAGGCCATGGGCGTTGTGGCAGGTGGAGTGGTGGAGGGTAGTGTACGGCACGTCGGCAGAGCTGTCTGGGCGGGGAAGCTGAGCAGCCCCCGGGGCGAGTGGGTGAGCAGGAGTCGGAGCGGAGGCCTTCCATCACTGCTCAGGCACTTTCCATTTTATAAATCACTTGCGCAAACTCTGGCTACTGAAGCTCCAGACATACAGGGAATCTTAAATGACTAAAGGGATGTTGGTGCAGAATTTTAATGGAAAGAACTCTGGACTGGAAGTCAGGAGCTCTGGGTCCAAACTGTGGTACGGCAGATGAACGTGTCAATTATTTCCATTTTACAGCTGAAATAATTGTGGTTCAGAGAGGGTGTCTTGCATAACATCACACAGTGTATGTGTTGGATTATAGGAACAAAGCCTATCAAAACAGCCTTTCCAACCTCAAAGGGTCTCTGACCCCTGCCGCTGTCCGGCGCTCCCCACCCTGGAGAGAAGCACCTGCATTTCCCATCTTCCCTTGCTTTGACCCTGAGGGAAAGGTCACGCAGAGCCTCCCTGGCTGTTCACAGAGGTGTGGGACGCAGACCAGGAGTTCCTTTTTTAATAAACAGAGACACCCCTGGGAAACTTTTAAAACAACTTTACAGGGCTATGTTTCACCTATCATTACCCCCAGCCCTTCCAAATGTGCGATGCAATGATTTCAGTAACTTTACCAAGACAAGTAGTTCACCCATCGCCACAAATGAGTTGTGTTGTATGACATTTGTTCATTTCTGCATCTTCATAAAAATTTCAGCATCTGCTTGTCAACTTAAGTTAAAAAGCGGAAAGCCTGCTGGAATTTCCGTAGGAATTGCATAAAATCTATAGATCAATTTGGGAGACTTGCCACTTTAACAGCAACAAGTCTCCCAGTCCATGAACATGGACTGTCTCTCCATTTATTTAGAAATTCTTTGATTTTCTTCTGCAAAATTTAACAATTTTCACTCCCCAAGTCTTGAACATTTTTGTTAAATTTATCCCTAAACATTTTATGTTTGTGATGCTCTTGTGGATGGAATTATATTCTTAGTTTAGATTGTCTGTTGACAGCGTGGACACACAACTGATCTTTGTGATTTATCTTGTGTCTTGTGACCTGTGTATGAGTTCTAATTGCGTGTGCGTGTGCACATACCTTAGCATTCTCTATATGCAGGGTTAACTGTGAGTAAATTTGATTTTACTTCCTTCTTTCCAATCACTGTAGCTTTTATTTCCTTTTCTTGCCAGACAGCACACCCCTGGGTCTTCACTGTCACACATTTTTTCCCCTTCCACCAGCCTGAAATTCATGAGATTTCCAGCCACCCCTGCTCCCACCTGGAGAAGCCTGGTGGTCATGGCTGAGGGAGCACCCCCCGCCTCCACCCCAGGATGCTGGGTTTGCATCTTGGCTTCATTTACTTGCTGTGTGACCTTGGGAAAGTCATTAGCCTCTCTGTGTGTGAGCCGCCTCATCTTTACAGAGGGGTGGTGACCAGGGTGGAGCTGCGGGGTGCAAAGTCGTGGGCGGTTATCGCCCAGCTGGTTCAAAGTGGAACCAGAGCACGTCAAGCCCGTGGGTCACCAGGGAGCTTATCATCTGATCAGACCCTCCCTGTGTCCATGAAGAAGCCGTGTCCGAGGCCTGCCGGCTGGCCAGCCCCTTGTCTGTGACCCGCCCCAGTGGGTGCGGGGTCGGCCGGTTCTGCCCGGAGAACATCTCATTTTGGATTTCACTCCTGGTCTTTGAGTCCAGCACCCCGCCTGCCTGTGTTTAAATGGATTAAACAGTAACACATAAACACAACTTATAGCTGTCTGGGCACCTTTCATTCAAATGCACTTGTCGTCTGCTGGGAAAGCATCACGGCCTGCCTGGCCACGTCTGGCCCGTACCTCCCAAGGCACTGCTCTGGGATAAATCGCCCGCTCAGCCTTGTTTCCTAAGGAATGCTCGCGGGCCTCCTCCTGCCCTGGCCGCAGGCCTCTCTTGGCCGGCAGGCGGGACCGACGCCACTCAGCGTCCAGGTGGCCTTGGGCACGTTGTCTCACACCTCTGAGCCTCAGTTTCCCACTCGTGCAAACAAGGTGGTCAGACGCGCCTTACGAGGTTGCTCCGGAGTAATTTGCCTCGAGTGAGGCTGGCTCCGTGGTGCTGCCCAGATCCAGTTTTCTGGTTATACCCCGGGGCTGACACCGGGACCAGTGTGCAGCAGGTGTTCAAGAAACATTTGGGAAGGGGATGGAAGGGAACTGTTTAGACCTTCACTTCCCTGGGACTGCAGTTTCAAACAGAGTGGTGGGGAACGCCTCTGGAGACAGGGACTTTGAGACAGAACCTGGAGAGGACAAGGGAGCTGTGGTTTTGGAGGGAGAGCATCCTCGGAGAGCGAGCCACCTGGGTGGAGGGGGAGGAGGGCGGTGTGGCTGATGCCAGCGGGTGAGCTGGAGGGAGTGGTAGGAGAGGACGCTGGGGAAGTGAAAGGGGGGCAGACCTTCTAGGACGAGTCCCAGACTGGACTCCCAGCCACCCAGAGGGCAGACACTTGGCCCTGGAGCTTCTCCAGGCAGCCGACGGCCTGGGGGGCTCAGCCCTCTGTCCAGGGCAGCGCTGCTCAGGAGGCCCAGAGCACCAGGAACCGAGAGAGGGTGGGGCAGCTCGGGTCCGCTCTCATCTCCAGAGGCAGCCTTGCCGGCTCAGGACTCGAGATTCAGGGGAGCAGAGGAAATAGAGCCTGGGATGGCAAAGGGCACGTGAGAGCCTGCACGTCTGTGACACCCTGGGCCCCAGCCAGCCCTGAGTGACAGATGCCCAGGGGGGAGTAGGCGGGCAGGGTCCCCTTCTCCTGGCAGCTGCTGGAAGGGCCCAGGGGCTGCGGGAGGGAGATGCCCGTGTACGGCCGGAGCTGCGCGCTCAGCCCCGGGGGGCCCCGGGCAGCGATGGTGGCTCTAGCCGAATCTGCGGTGTGTCCCAGGCGGGTGCAGGCGCTCTGTAACCGGGCAGGAGGATGCGCCCTCCTGGCTGCGGGCATGCATGGGCTCCACCCTTTCAACGGGGCTTTGTTTTGCTCCCAAGTGGAGGAGAACTACTCGCTCTGACCTGCGGGCATCTGCTGCCCTGTCCGCCTCGATGTCCAGGAGGAACGAGCCGCAGCGCCCACAGCGGGCCCACTCGGTACCAGGTCCACCCTGCTGGCCTGTCCTCCAGCTGCTTCCAGGGGCCCAAGTTGCCACTCCTGCATCCAGTGAGGGAGCCGGGCTGCGACCCCGCACTCACAGTGAATGCCGTCGCCAGGCCAGCTTGCTCCTGCAGAGACGGCTGGACCATCAGCAGCTTGGCCGCCCCTCGGCCGCCCCCACCGCTGGCGGCACCAGGAATTGGAGGCACAGAGAAATGAGGGCCCTTTGGCTCAGGGCCACCAGCTAGGATGCGGTAGAGTGGCCTTGGGGACCAGGCCCGCCGGCTCCGCCGTGCCTGCCTTTATGTGCGTGTCCCCGTGGGGGTCTTTACCCAAGGGGAAGTTCAGGGCCAGGACCTGAGGGTGTCAGGCTGCTAGTTAGTATACGTATTAGGTTGTTTTCCTGGATTGTGTGACATTCGATATATTTGTTTGTTTTTAAACATTGGAGTTAGTTTGGTTTCTTTTCTCAGGCAGAAATGAATATTCATTTTCATACCAAATTGGGTCATTTTGTGTGTGTATATTTTTTCCTTAATGAGGATCCTTGAAATGATATGAGCTTAAGGTAGCACGAACCAGATTTGTCCCTAAGCCCCTCCCCTGTTAGCTGCAGCAGGACGTGGTGCTGTCTGAGAAGAGGGTGAGCAGCCACCCGGCTACAGTGACAGCGCCCAACAGCCACTCAGCCAGGCCTCCGCACTGTGACACGGGGAGAGGGGATCCCAGGCCCTGGAGCACTGGCTCCATCACCTACAGGCATGGCTAGCAGCCCTGAGAGCTTCTCTGGGAAAGCCCAGCTTGTAGACCAGCTCCTGTTGTCCACCCTTGATTCCAGCCACGATTCATAAGCTCCAAACACCTTGCGTGTGGGTTCATCTTTTCTCTTCCAAATTACAGCCCTTCTTAGTGGAGTTGATGCGTTGAGGCGGTGGCAGTTTTATGGAGCAGGTGAGCAGAGCACAGAGCTGCCCTCGTCCCCAGCATCCCCTACTACCCATTGCTCTGTCCATGTGGCACGTCTGTGACAGGCTTTCCCAGCTTTAGGGTGCTGGGGTGGATGTGCAGCGCTGCTGGGGTGACCGCGGCGCTGTGATGCTTAGCCACACGTCTGTTGCACGGTGCTCACCACACAGGTAGGTGCACATCCATCCCCTTGCTGTAACGGCCATTCCTCTTCTGTGGTGGGAACGTTGAAAGTCGTCTCTCTTAGCAACTTAAAAGCATGTGATGCCTCACTGTGAGCTCCAGTCACCCGGCTGTACATGCACCCTAGGCCTCACCCGCATCTAATGTTTGCATCTCCCCGTCTCCCCGACACTAGCCCCTGGTAGCCACCATTCCACCTGCTGCTTCTATGGTTTGGCTTTTTTAGACTCCACATACAAGTGAGCTCATCAGTCTCTTCCTCTGGTTTATCACTTAGCATGATGTCCTCAAGCCCCAGACTGGTCGTTACAAGCAGCAGAATTCCCTTCTTTCTCTGGCCTGAATATCACCCCATCGTCTGCATACATGAGCACCATTTCTCCACCCCTTGATCCGCCTGGGCGCTCATGTTTGCATGTCTCAGCTGTTGTGCAGAACGCTGCACCCCAGGATGCAGGTCTCTGAGATCCTGATTTCATTTCCTTTAGATAAATGAGGCGGGACCATCTTGTGTGCTAATGCTTTTCCACGCCAAAGTAGTTAAAATTCGTCTAGGCCATTGTTATACACAAGCCACCTCAAATACGATCCAAGGGTCTTATTTGTAAATTAAATGTGAAAGAAACTCAGCACTGCTAAGTCTTAGGCCTGCTCTTTGCCAAGGAACAGCCTCTGTGGGGACATTGCCTCCCCTTTCCCCAGGCTCTTTCATTAAACAAAGAAAAAAACTGCAGAAACAGAATCCAGAAGTGCCTAGTGAATCCAGGTCAGCCTTCAGTCCTCTCCCCTCTGACCTCCCTGCTCCGCCCTGCTGGACCCCCAGGAGGATGGACAGGACGATTCTGAGCCCTATGGTCGTCTCCTTCCCGGGCGGCCTCCCTCAGCGGGTCCTCAGCTCGCCCGTGGGGGCATCTGCTCAGGTCCAGTGGGCTCTGGGCGAAGTGCTTCAGTTGTGCTTGCGGTCGAGGGAGGTATGTTCTGTGAAATTCACTGCGGACAGTGGCCTGGGGCTGTACTCCTGACAGCGTGTTTTAAGCTCTATATCATTTTTTCTAAATAAATGGGCCAAGCAGATGAAGACAAAAATAAAGCGGATCAGAAGGGTGTAGCCTGCAGCTGGCTGTCCTTGTGCAGGAGCGAGGGGTGTGGGGCAGGCAGACTGCAGCGATAGCACCAGGAGGGGCGGGGCTCGGCCGGACCCACGAGAGGCCTGGCCTCAGCTGTCAGCCTAGACCCGCGACCAGTGCAGGGTCCAGGGGCCCAGGAGCTGCAGAGGGGCTTATGGCAGTGCGCCGTATCCGTGACCCACCCTGGTCATCCCAGCCACCTCCACAGGGTTCTCTCCACGGATCGGACGAACCCAGGAAGGTGAAGAGGGGCCGGAGCGTCCACAACTGTGGGTGAGCATCCACTCCACGTGCCCCTGTGACAGACAGTATAGATGCTGTGTGGCACTGAGTCCTTGCACAACCTCTCTGACCCAGCAGCTGCTGGAACAATTGTCTCACTGTAAGGAGGAGTGAGCTGAGGCCGAGAGCCTGGTGACCTGCTCAGGGCCACACGTCTTAGGGGCTTGACGCACGTCAACACATTCGAGGCTCTGGGAAGTCCTGCAGGAAAAACAAACAAAATCCTATTTAAATGTCCAGAATCCAGTGTTTCCTAGTGCTGCTCTCACTTCAGGGAGCCTGGTGCAGTTCACTCTCCTGGATGCCAGTCTGAGAACCCGCACTGTGAACACAAACCCCCTCGTCCCCGGAAGGCATCTGGTGCATAGTAAGTGCTTGAGAAACCTCTTCTGGATAAATGAATGAATGGGTGAGTGAGTGATGCGTGAGGAGTGGTCTGCAGTCTGTTCCTACCTGCTGGCCCTCTGTCCCCACAGCCCTCCCGGCAGTCTCTGGCGTGAGTGGCAGAGAGAAAAAGGACAGAGTTATGTCCCTTTGCAGAACAAGCTGGCGCAGGCAAGTGGCCCCAGCTGACACAGCCGTGGCCGGGGCCTCCCCTGCTCCTGCCCTGCCGCGGCCCGCGGCCCCCAGGCTCCCAGCTCCTAGCTCACACAGTCTGGTGGGGAACCTCTGGGCTCCATTCCCGACAGCTGCCTTCAGAGGCAGGGCACCATGCCTCTGTAGGGGCCTCTCTGTGAGGGAGGAGTGCCCTCCCTGCCTGCAGGCCCTGCAGTCCCACCACCCTGCCAGCCACGACCGGGCCACCAGCTCAGCTCGTCCCCACCGCGCTGGAGGCCCTCGGGTGTCTGCACATGCAGTCAATGCCACCCTGATGACTAGTCTTGCCCTTAAGGTTGCTGGTGTTTTCCATTCCCTCACCTGTCAGCAGATATTTGCTGAGAAGTGATTATGTGCCAGTAATGGCTATCACCACTTTACACATTTTAACTCATGCAGCCTGCACACCAGTGCTCTGGGGCAGTTCCTCTTGCTCTGCTTTACAGAGGGGGAAGCTGAGGTCAGACATGCTAAGGAGCCTGCCCCAGCTCCACGGCTGGCCGGTGCTGGGCTGAGCTTTGGACGCGAGCCCTGCCCTCCCCAGTGTGCGGGGCCACCTCAGCTGAGCGGCGTGTCCCTGCGGTGGCATCCACCACGGCGTGGGCAAGGGCAGGCGGGCGTCTCCCCAAGGACAGATGGCGGCCGGCGGGCGAGCTGTCAACCTCACGCACTCCAAAGAGTCCTGGACGCCTGATTAAAATCCATTTAAGAAAATTAACCCTGCGGCTCTCGCCCTGCTTAGAGTTCGTGGGCGGCAGGAGCTGCAAAGTTCTTAAAAGGTGTGAGGGCAGATTAATGGGGTCCATATGCCTCCGCCTGGGAATCTGTGTGCTGGGTGGGCTAGCCATCAGACCGCTCAGGATGACAAAGGGTGGGACAGTTCAAAGGGCTGGTTCTTGCAGGCGCCAGGCTCTTGGGGGGCTCTACTCCCACCCCGCTGAACAAATATTGCTTCCCTGTTTCTCTGCCTTTGAGCGTGGGCCTTTGTCTTCACTTTTTTTTCTTTCCCTTTGACTCTTTGACAGGGAAGTGGGTGTTCTGTGGGAACCACCCTGTAAAAGGACTGATTTATAACTCCATTTGGGAGTAAACCGACCTTTGCTGATCCATACCTGGGCTGCTGGGGGCTGTAGGGATGAATGGGGCAGGGGCTCAAAGCTGCCAGCCCATCCTGCAGGGGAGGCGCCCCCCTCGTCTACACAGCCCTGCTGCAGAGAATGTCTGCTGAGCCAGCCAGCGGCTGGACTCTGGACTGGGACTCTGTCCCCCCATGGCTTGAGTGACACTGCTGTGCATGGCTTGTTTTTCAATCCATTTTGTGCAAACATGCCAGAGCAGGACGTGCTTGTCCAGTCTAGACATCTGCAGTGCCTTAAAGACCAGACAGTCGCCACCTGTCTGCTTTTCTGCTGCTGAGCTGCTCCTGGCCCGTGCCTGGGCTGTGGTCTGCATCAGGCGGTTACTGTCCCCTGGTTTTGACAATGCACATGAGTTACAGATCCCTGGGGCTTGGTAAATGAACACTGAAAGACTCCCTGTGATCCAGTATTAACCAGAAATTAACTAGGGCTTACAGAACCCCCCAGGGGGCACAAGGCTTTCCCATTGGGATGGGGGATAGTATCAGTAGTAACAGTAATGTTGCATATTTGCACAGGGTTCTGATAAAGGCTCCCAGAGCTGTGTGCCCGACAGGTGGGGGCCGGAGTATTTGTCCATCGCTTTCCTTACCTCATTGCCTAGTTATCAAGTCCTAACTTCCAAACAGTGGTGGTGAGGGGCCAGAGAGATTTCCCTCCTTCCACCTGTCCCTGAGGCCAGATGTGGTCATCATGAAGGGCTCCAAGCCCACGTGGAGGGTCCGCCTGGACGTGGTGAAGTCAGAGGAGAGGCGGGGCGCACATGAGCTGGGGCGGCCGATGCATCTGTCTCCTGCCACTGACTTATCCGAGGCGTGGGTCATATCCCCTCCGCCTCACAAATCTGCTGGTTTCCCCTTCTCCGTATCAACGTTCTCCAAGGCTGGTCAGAAGGAAATGCTTGGTCCCACGAGGCTGGGAAATGCCGTATTGAATTCAGAGTGGCTTCCTCACTGCAGGACTTCTCAGAGCCTTGGTCTTGTCAGGAGCCTCCCTTATTAAGAAGGAAGCAGGGAATGAAGCTTTCCCTCAAACTTCTTGATTATGGAGCCCTTACCATGCAGATCAGCTCACAGGGACGGGGCTTCCTGGGGAGATGCTGGTCATCGGAGCCCATCCAACTCCTCAGTCGGCAGCGAGACCCTTCATGACCTTGGGGCCACCAATGATGTGCGCTCTTACTTTCTACCACTTCTCTTCCCATATCCTCAACTCTGATCAAGCTGACTCTGCTTCACCACTGAATGTCCGTCCTCTAGGCCTTTCCTGCGGCTGGCCGTCCCCCAGCGTGTGACGGCCCTGTGTTCTCATGCTGGTCCGGCTGCCTGGAACAGTGTTTAATGTCCAGATGAAGCCCCACTGCAAGTCCCCTGCTTGTCGTCACCTCTCCAGGGCTGCCTCTGACATCAGATGGAAGTTCAGAGCTGCTGTGGGATGTTATTTGCAACTCCTGAGACGGCCCGCAGCCCCCTGTCCCGCCTGCTTACGTACCTACCATCTGGTCTCCCCTTCCAGGCCATATGTGCTCCAAGGAAGGACCCGTATATGATCCACTGATCTGTGGTCAACTCTTTCTCTAGCAGTCAGGCTATACTATCTAGGCTTCAAGAACAGGCAGCTGCCAAGTCTCAGTGCTGTAACACCCCCAAAATCTAGCTCCCACTCGTGCCAAACCCCCTGCATGTTCAGGCAGCCTCCTAGGGCAACCGTCCCCTGTGGTGACACAGCGATCTAGGCTGGTTCCATCTTACTGCTCCACCATTTAGTGAGAGGCCTTCACATTTGCCACGGAGGGGGAGAAGGCACATGGTGACGGGCGTAAGAGAGGCCCCACTGCTCTTTACTGAGTCCGCCTGGAGAGTCTGCGCCCCTTCACTCACAGACCTGCCCGAAGCAGGCGCAGCCCCCCCCCGCCCCTTGCTGCAGGAGGGCTGAGAAGCGCGGTGAGGACCTGAAGCTTGGCGTGAGCCCACTAATGGTATCTAGCAGCCCCCTTTCCCTCGCTTGCCTGCATCCCCCTCGGGCCCTGCCCCGGAAGGAGCCCCGGTGCATTCATGCAGTGGCACATAAATGAAGGTGACCTCTCCTGTCCTTGGGACTCAGGGCCATCCCGGCTGGGCACTTCCAGGGCATTTACACACGTGTTGTCATGGCAGAGTTCTTGGGTGTCATGCACGGTTCGAATCGAGAACCAACGTGTGTCCGTCCCAGAGATGCTGCATGAAAAGATGTTTCCTCATCCAAATAACTGGGATACCCCACAGTCTTTTACCTGTTTCTTAGAGATTCACAATGCACACAAGCATATTCAAGGCTCTGAAAAGGCCTGCAGTTAAAATAAATTTGAAAAACCTGTTTACATTTCTGAACCCCAGCTTTGCCAAAAGTCTGTCTCTCTTACAGGATTGTAATACTTGTGACGACATTTACAGTTAGCACAGCGCCTGGTGACTCACAAGTGTTCAGTAGTGAGAGTGGGTATGATTAGGTCTCTCTGGGCTGCAGCTTTCCCACCTGTAGCAGAGGAGGGCCCCACGCAGGCATCCTGCGGCCTCACCTCTTGCATTCAGAGCTCGTCGGTCTCACGTCCCAAGCTGGCATCCACCTGGGGGCATGGGTCTCTTGTCTAAGTGTTCTCTTTCCTTACAAGGCCGGGTCTGCAAGGGAAGTTTGAATTAGACTCAGTCTGGCCATAGACTGACTCACTACGTGTCTTGCATAAACCGCTTTCCTTCCTGGGTCTCCTTTTCCTCATATCTAAAATTATGAACTTGATTAAATGATCTCTAACATCTTTTCTGGTCCTAACACTTAGAACATCATGGTCATCATGAAGGGCTCCAAGCCCACATGGAGGGTCCGCCTGGACGTGGTGAAGTCAGAGGAGAGGCGGGGCGCACATGAGCTGGGGCGGCCGATGCATCTGTCTCCTGCCACTGACTTATCCGAGGCGTGGGTCATATCCCCTCCGCCTCACAGTGCCTCACCCGTGTGATGTCTGAGGCATTAGCAAAATTCCCCCTTCCCATCCCAGAGACTCTGTGCTGACCCACTGAGATCCTCTGAGAATTTCACTGTTCACTAAGGAGTTAGGTCCCTGGGAGAGGATGTGCCTTGTATAAAATTCTTGCTAGAGTATAAATGACTGATAGGGAGAAGCTTGCCAGAGAACAGTATGTGGGGAGCAGGGGAGAGAGGGAAGGAATACCAGGAGTTGGGTGGAGAGGTGGCTACAGGTGGAAACGGGTCAGTCACTACAGTAAGTGGAAACGTGAGAGGCAGCTTGACTGGGAGCGCAGAGCCGGGAGCGGCAGCTCGGCGGCCCTTCAGCGGTGTCATGACGCCTGGGTGCCTCATCTGTGAAACGGGGACGATAATAATACCTAGTTTATAAGGTTGTTGTGCGTGTCAAGAGGATACACAGCAAGCACTTGGAACTGGGCCATGTTTTGTGACTTCACTATAGAAAAACAATTAGAAAAATGCAGGGACACCTCCGAAGAAAACTGAGCGCCCTGTACTATCCCACTGCGGACACTGGAAGTGTATCGGTGCGATTGTATTTTACCCGATTGTTTTAGCCACGGTTGCTGCTCATGGTTGCACAGCTTGTTCACCGCTCGGTTTGGGGTGCCCTTCCCAGAGGTGGGGTGCAATGCTCCCCGCAGGGGACAGTGCACAGCCCATGTGTGAAGGGATGACGGCCTCCATAGTAGCTCTTACGCGCTTTTTAGCTGGGGTGTTAAGCAATCCCGTATTTCACAGACGCGTGTGAGGTTCTGCCCTCCAAAGGCTCGTTGGCCTTACAGGGCCTTTCCTAGGCCTTCCACCTCGGTTACCAGGCCAGGGCTCTGGAGGAGCAGAGCTGAAACGGGTCTGTTATTACTATGCCCAATTAGTCTTTGATTAAAGGTCTAAAAGGCTTAAAAAGTCAGGACTGAGAGAGAGCTTGGAGGAAGAGGGGGGAGAGGGGGCAGGGCTGTGTTTACGGAGCAATGAAAGGACCCTTATGCTTTGAGGCTCTGCTAACTGTCTCCACAGAAGCCGACCCTCTTGCCAGCTAATTCAGGGCATAAGAAATACTAATCCCACAAAGGGGGCCCTGGAAAGCCGTTGGAAGCCCTATCTCCCTGTAATCAGAGCTCCATGAAACTCCCGCCTCCCTGTACTCAGCACCCCAGCCCAACGGCCGAGGCTGCAGGCCCACTCAGCTCGGAGCCGACCCGGCTGGCCCTGCTTCCGTCTTCTCCTCCTCGCTTGCTTCCCCCACAGCTGCCCTGTGGGCCCCTGTGTCCCTGGCACATGCTTGTGAGGCCCCTGGCTGCAAGCCGCCCCTCTGCCTCTGTCACCAGGGCACCCCAGGAAGCCCCACAGACCACTGGCCGCCAGTCACATGCATCACCCCATTTCACCTGGTCAGCGCAGGAGTCTCCATTTCACCTGGCGTGCATGTGCCACTTGTCCTGGGGTCACAGGCAGAAGTGACGGGGTGGGGTTTGGAGCCAGGGTCCCCTCTTAAACTCTCAACCACCTGCCCTGGGTGCTCCTGTTTGGGAAAGCCAACACCCCCCGCCCAACACACATCCCATAATCTTACATCAAAGCGTGTATTTTTCTACTCCACAAGGCACCTCGAGCGCCCCAAATACCCTCGAATGTAATTCCCCAGGGCAGGTGGTCTGGAGGGCCGTCTAGTGATATGAGGGGCTTCCCCAAAGCCCACTTCCTCACCATGAGGTGGACCTGGCGCTGTGTGTGCCCACGGCTGCTGTGAGGATTTGCGGAGAGAGAGCAAGTCAAAAACCACAGTGGCTGGCGTCTCCCAAAGGCCCCCTTGTCCCGCGTCCCCAGGTCCCTTCCTTCCCCTCTGCCCTCTTCGGCTCCGCTCCCCCCCAGCCGCCTTGGGCCACACGGAAGTCCTGGCCTAACCATGGGGCCCTCAGGCTAAAAATAGCACAGGGGCACCTCGGGGTTTCCTGACCACCTTCGAGGGTCTGGTCAAGTGTACGTGGCCTTCCTGAGTTAGTTAGTCCTGGCCTCTGACCCTACGCACTGTACTGGGTTCTGGGGCAGAAGAGGCCCCGCTCCCTCAGCAGCCAGACAAACGCACGGGTTGGGTGTGCTGTCCCGCGGCCCACTCTGCTGCCTGGAGGGCACTCTTCCCTCAGAGCTTCCGCCTGGATGCCCCAAGAGCGGGGCTGCCCCAAAGGGAGGACGGTCCGTGAGGCACTCACACTCAGGGCGCGGGCCGAGGAGGCGGCCCGGGCCCGCAGCTCTTGCCCCTTCCACTTGGCGCCTTTGGGCACCTCACCACTGTGGCACGCACCTGGCCCTGTGTTTCTCCTGGAACAGAAAGGGCCCCGGGTAGGCAGTAGGCACCGCGGTGCTGTTGATGGGAGCTGGCACTCCAAGTGCCCCGAGAGGCACCGTGGGCGTCGCGCTGCCCTCCTGGGGCTCCTGGGGCAGGTCACCACGATCCGCGTGGCTGACGACAGAAATGGGTCCTCTCGCAGCTCTGAGGCCTGAAGTCCAAAGTCGAGGTGTGGGCAGGGCTGTGCTCCCTCGGGAGGCTCCACAGGAGGGACTTTTCTGTGTCTTCTGGCTCCTGGGGGGCCCAGGCATCCCTGGCAGATGCCCGCAGCCCTCCAGCCTCTGCTCCTGTGGCTGCAGGCCTCTCCTTGTGTCACACCGGGTCCTCCCCTGTCCTTTGTAAGGACGCCAGTCACTGGGTCAGGGGCCCCCCACTCCAGAGTGGCCTCATCTTAACTAACGACATCTGCAAAGACTCTGTTTCCAAATGAGGTCACATCCTGAGGTTCTGGGTGGACATGAGTTTTGGGGGCACATCATTCAACCCTAAGCATGCATCAACTCTCTAGTATTTTATTTCCATTTTCTAGAGGAGGAAACTAAGGTTTCAATTGGTCATGAGGCCAGAGTGAGACTGAACCATCAGGTTCCAGGGCCCCCGCTTTCAGCCTGCCCATGTCCCGGGGGCCCCAGAAGGAAGCCTTCGGGTAGTGTGACCCCTAGAGTGGAAGTTCTTGGAGATACCGGCAGCCAGCGAAATGAGGAGGGCCTTGGGGGGCAGGAGAAGCAGCAGGAATGAGCAGGCAGGGCCCCGCGCTCCCTCGAAGCGCCCCAGCGGGCCCCGGGATCTGTGGGGAGCAGGAGCAGGGCAAGTCCTAGCTCAGGAGGTGTCGGTGTGAGCTCTGCAGGAGCCCCAAGGGGCGAGGCCGTGCACGGGCCACTGCGAGGATCTTCAAAGGCATGATTTGAACCAAGGGCAAGATTTCCATCTGCATCACCACCGTCACCCTCACCACCACCGCAGCACACACGCAGCAGGAGAGAACTAGTGCCTGGGGCTGGGAGTCTGCATCAGGCTGCGCAGGAAAGGAGCCGAGGGGTCCCTTCCCTTATGGGCTCCTGTTTTCCCATCTCTAAGGGGCTTGAAGAGGAGGCCTGCTTCATAGATTTCTTATGCAAATTCACATAGCCTTCACTGTATGACCTCTGGCAGGTGACTTACCCTCTGTGTCCCTCAGTTCCCTGCTGTGGAATGGGGTAGGGAGAGCAGACTCACCCGAGGGGTCTGGCATTGGCAACGCAGGGAGATCACGCCCCCCATGGCCTTGAAGTGCAATGAGGGGCTAGAACAGCGGCCCCTCGGGAAGCCTTTCCATTGTCGTCTGTTCGACGGTCATTTATTACACCTCTGCTTTGGACTTGGTCTGGGCTGGGGTGCTAAGGCCCACCGCACAGCATAGCTGCTGCCGGGACGACTCTCGGCGCTTGGTCCTCGGCCACCGGGAGGCAGAGCAGTTCTTATTGTCCCAGTTCCCGGATGTGGGGGCTGAGGCTCAGGGAGGGGTGTGTGCCAGAGTTGCCCTTCTCAGTGTTTCCATATAAAGTGGGTGTAAGAACAACAGTCACACTGTAGACCCGGTGTGCACATTCAAGGAGCAGTTCATGCAGAATGATGCCTGATACCCAGTAGGCACTCCATAAATAGGACCTGCTTTTAGCTGTTAGGGGCAGCAGGAAGGGGGCTAAGCTGAGGAAGACCACTTCAGCCAGCCTCACAGGGCCCCTGGGGGAGACCATGCCCCAGTGAGGGTCAGCCCCCCTGCAGCACAGCCAGCGGGGGTGGGGTGGGTGCAGTTTCCAGGCCCAAACCTGGGAATTGGAATCTTTCTCAGCAAAGCGCAGGTTCAAAAGTTCACGCTGCCACTCTACAGAAGGCCAAACGGAGGCCATGCAACTCTGCAGCCACGGGCAGCCCTCCGCCTGGACTCTGACAATAGCAGACCCCATCATCTACAGCGGGTTCGAGCAGGGACAGCCTGGTCAGAAATATTCTACTCCAGCCAGTCAATGCCACGTCAGTCAGCGTGAAAGGACACGAGGTCGTTTTTGCTTTTAAAATACTGAAAGTAACCTTTGTCCACGCAGAGTTGGCCTTTGCCTCTGAGTGCGGCCAGCACTGCCCCTCAGCAATTCAAAGTCCGTGGGTCATCCCGTCCGCTCTGTTCCAAAGCGCGGCATCGACCTTAACAGCACCTGTGAGCTCCGCTCTGTCAGCGCACACGTCCATTCAACACGTCTTGAGCGCCTGCTGTGCACCCGACCCTGTTCTAGATCCTGGGGCAGCGGCTAGCAGCCGGGAGTCCGCCCTGTGGGGCTGCTAGCCTGGGGAGAGAGCCGTTATTTCCAGTGGGTGCAAGGACTGCAGTGGTGTGGGTGCACCAGAAAAGAGCATTTCTGTTTCTTAAAGAACAGACATCTTTCTAAAGTTAGGGATATGGCCCAGAAGATATTCTGAGGGTGTAATAGTTTGTTACACGGTGACCAGGGCTGGTGTTCAGACATAGATGCAGACTTGGGGGTCCGACAGTCCCATGTGGCAGGTGCACGGACCACACTTTGATAGCCGACGGTCCACAGGGGTATGGACTCCCAGCCCCTTTGTGGGGTGGCCACAACACGCAGGCCTAGATGGGGTTTTTTGGGGTGCTGTCTGAATGCAGGGTCTAGGAGTGAAGAGGCTCAGCCCCCCAGTCCTGGAAGTAGTGAGGACAGTTCTAAGGGGCCCTCCTACATGCCCGCCATCCCCTGTGGGTCGCCACCCAGCTTGGCCACAGCCCTAGTGTTTCAGGAGATTTTCAGAAAACCTCTGAGTCAAGGAGTAGCCTGGCCTTCGTGGGGCCCGGCGACCTCCTGCCTCACCCCTGGTAACCAGCCCACATTCCCAGGGAAGGAGGTCTTTCTGCTCAAGGCGGTTTATTGCTTGAGCACTTGGTAAGTAATTAGCCAACATGCAGTGATAGACGCTTGTGTAATAATTACAGATAATTGCCTCTTGACACCACTAACCAGCTTAGAACATCTTTTCTAATCGACTGTCAGGTGCTGTGGGAGGCCCAGGGATGGAAGTTTGCACCTTTTTATCCTCTCCACCCTAGGGTTGTTGTTTAAATGCTTATCATATTATCAACATGTGTAACTAATCTTTTTATTATTCCATGCTTTAAAGGTTTGAAATGGTCCATAGGTCTTGACAACTAGGATATCTTTCACCTTAAAACAGTTTGGTGATAATGTTAAGTTTACATGGCTTGACGGCGGATGTTCCATAGTGGTAGCTTCCCCTGAAACCAGCTTGAGGGCGTCCCATCATTCCCCTTATGATTGCATTTTGGTATCCTAGTGGACTTAAAAGTAAATGTAATACATGTTTTTACAAACTACTGCATTTTCAAACACTATGGTTGGGTGTTGTTTTTTTTTTTTAGTGTATATTAAGGATTTCTTGGAGGTAGAAACTGGGTTTGGTACATGAGGGGCAGGATGGCCTCCCTCTATTTTTGGAAATAAAGTCTTATTGGAACAACAACAAAAAAGTCCTGTTTCTCTGACAGCTTTGGGGGAAGTCCTGCCTGGGGACCACTGAGTGGGTGGCAGGCCCTGTCAGGTCCTGCCCTCCCCCAGTGGGCTCCAGATGCGGCCTCCAACTTCTGCACTTCCATAAATAGCTGCCTGTGGGGTGTGCCGTCCACAAAGGTGGGCAGCTCTGCTGGCCCGAGGCCACACAGAGGGGGGACTTAGGAGCCGCCTGGCACCCCAGCCCCACACCACGGCCACTTCCCCTGCCTTCTTCTCCGGGTGCCCCTGGATTCCAGCTGTGGGCTCCCCTGCCCGACGATCAGAAGTTTGCCTCTTGAACTGCCTTTGGGGTGGTCCTCCCTAGCCGGGAGGGGGGACCCCTCCTGCGCCCCAGGAAAACGAGCTCCACGGGAACAGAAACAGCGGTGGCCAGGGTGCTGTCTGAGTCTGCAGAGAGCGGCTGTTGACGAGGTACTCCTTGGGGGGATGGGTGGGGTAGCCAGTTTCCCGGACGCTGGTGACTCAGGTGGCTGGGGGGCAGTCAGGCCCGGGGGCTTCCTCACAGGGCTCACCTGCCGTCTGCGTGCTGGGCCGGTAACCCCGTCAGGCGCTGCACCGTGGAGGCGGGAGCCAGGGTCCAGTGCAGGGGTGTCTGACATTGAGGTGGAGACTTATCCCCTGCAGGCTGCTGCTTTGCTGTCTAGGTCATATTGTAAAGTCAGCCAGGGTCTGGGTGGTGCATGTGGCAAAGATCAACTCTGGAGCATGCTTTTGTAGAAATAGTTCAAAACGGGTGGTGTCCCTCATTCCCCTGCAGCGGTCGGAGGCAGCCCTGCACAGAGGCAGGGGTGCCCCAGAGGCTTTGAGGTGCCTCTCCCCTCTGCTCTGCCATCAGGTACGGGACCTTTAAATATGTCAGGTTAGTGGTAAAGGAGAAGGATTCTGCTTCCAAGCAATAGCCTCCTCGGCCTGTCACCTCCTGGCTTCTGTAGTCTTTCCCCACGTGTCTGTCCAGTGCCATGTGACCCAGGGTGAGGGCACAGCTCAGAGCCAGACTGGCTGGCTCAGACCCTGGCTCTGCCCTTCGCTAGCTCTGTGGCCTGGAGCTAACTGCTCGCTGCTTCTGTGCCTCCACCCCCACCCGCGAAAGGAGGCTGAGCCACATACTGTGTAAGTGGTGTGGACCGTGCCAGGCGCATAGCAAGCCCTCCGTGACTCTGACTCACTGTCATTGGTTAGGTGACACCATTGTGGAGAAGAAGCCGGACTCTGTGCAGAGAGGGTGTGTTTGGAGTCTGGCAGCCATGCACGGAGCGAGAGGGTGGGTGGAAATCGGGTGGGACTGAGCTTTAATGTACATCTTTCAAATTCAGAACCATGTAAATGCATTTCCTACTAGACATCATAAATCATCGGACTTGATGGACACCTGATCTCTACTCTGGGGTAAAGCTATTTCACTTGCTGTGTCCTGAGACAGACACATATTCAGCAAGGAGGGCACTTCTCAGATGTACCCCTCTGGATTTTTCCATGGCATGCACACCCCCATGTATCTGTCACCCAGACAGCTCTATGGGACCTTTGCAGCCCCCAGCAGGCACCGGCATGCTCCCCAAGTCAATGGCACCCCTTCCATAGAGAGAAGACGTCTGTCTGATTCTGCACTATGGTTAGCCTGGTCGCCTTTCGCGTTGCCCACCGCTGGGCTGTGCAGAGTTCCATTTTGCATCTGGCTTTCGCTCAGTGGACCACCTGCAGGAACCTCCCTGTCGCATCGCAGAAGGCGCGAGGGCTGGAAGGGGCTTCTTCTGGGGGCTCTCGATTACTTGACTCTGCAACATTTCATTCCATAAAACTTCTAGGGGAACACCTTTTAAAAATTTCATTTCTCTGTGCCAAGAACAGTGCTAGGCATTTTCATGTGACCCTTATAATGTTAAATCCCCCAGCTCTCATGAATATGTATGTTTATAAATGCATCCCAAGAAACGAGTTACCAGGATGGACTGTGAAATAAGAAAACAGCACCGAGCCAAACACCCTGGCGGCAGGTGCCAGGCCGGGCAAGGGCCCTGGGCAGAGCAGAGACACCCACCCAGGTGTTCAGAGCCGGGGGGAATTGCCGTCCATTTGTGAACCCCTGTCTGCTGAGCTCCTATCATGTGATTTTAGGGGCCTGGCTCCTGCACTCGTGGAGGCCAAAACCTGCAGCCGGGGACCCAGGGAAGGGCCAGCGCTGCAGCCCGAGGCTGAAGGCCATCTGCTGGCAGAGTCCCTCTTGCTTGGGGAAGTGAGTCTTTATTTGAAACCAAGACCTTCAGCTGACTGGAGGAGGCCCACATACATTAGGAGGGCAAAATGTTTTACTCAGTGTACTGATTTCAATGCTAATCACACCTAAATTATGCCGACTGGTATTTGACCAAATAGCTGGGTGCCTTGGCCCGCCAGGTGGGCACATTAAGTTGGCCCTCTGGCCATCCTCCTGGAGTTTTTCACTCCATTCGATGCAGTGAGGCCCCAGGGATCCCACAGGGCCCCTGAGAGGGCCGACGCTGGGCCCTCAGCCTCCCTGTGAGCCCCATACCGCCTCACAGGGCGCTCAGGGTGACCTCAGTAGTGCCCTGAACTCCTGCATCCTGTTCCCCAGCCCTGGGCTTCTGAACAACCACTGTCACAGCCGCCCGCTTCGAGAAGCCACCTGACACTTTCCTCTGCCTGCCAGGCCGCCCTGGTCTCCCCTGCTCCCCCCTGGGTGGGACCTTCCTGCCCTGTGCTCATCTCTGCCCTAAGCTGCCCTGGGCTTGGGAGGGCCGCCCTGGGGCCACGCCGCCGCCTGCAGCCCCAGAGGTGGTTCATCTCAGGAACCCCCCCTGCCCCATGGCCACACTTGCCTTGCCTCCCAGAGTGGAAGAAGGCAGTGTGTGATGTGAAGACCCCAGCTCACCCCTCGACTGCTGGCCCTCCCAGTGACAGCCCCTCCCGGAATGGGGACAGACCCTAACTCCGGGGACTAGGAGGAGCTGTTTCCTGGCTGTGGTATGGGCGCCTTAGTGTAGCCCTGGGACAGAATGGACGCTGGCTGTGCTGAGGGCCCACTTGGAAACGGCGTTGTGCTGGGGATTTTACCGGATCATGCTTTAAACTTTAATGAAGTTCTATCTATATCTACATATCTATAATGTGGATATATCTTTATATCTGGATGTATATGAACATTTTCGCACACTGAGCTCGTCCATGATCCAGAAAGAGGTTGCCAGCCCTTACAGCCCCTGCCCCCCAGCGGTGAGTGTCACCCCTATGGAATGCGATACAAGTGGACACATGGCAGGCACACTCGCGTCACACCAGCCTCGCTCTCTCACGCTGTCTGTGAAGCAGTGTGCATGGCCGTGCGTGCCGAAGGTTCATTCCTTGACATGAGTGCCCTGTTATACGACCTCCTCACAGCTAGCTCCTCGCTTCCACTGTGGCTGGGCATCGGGGTGCTTCCAGTCTGGGGCACTAGCGAACATTCCTGCATGGTTTGGCGGCCATGTGGACCCGTGTGTGCCCCGGGCGGTGGGGCGCGGGCAGACCTAGGGCC
>JAQQAC010015468.1:2127536-2154409 GCA_029783875.1 Phataginus tricuspis
GGCAGACCTAGGGCCACGAGGACCCGTGTGTGCCCCGGGCGGTGGGGAGCAGGCAGGTCTGCTCCGCCAGAACACGTCATTGCTCTGCATGCTCCTGCCAACCCTGAGATGCATTTCAAGTCCCCACGAGGAACCCGAGGCACAGGTGGCTGGGGGGTGCCCAAGTCCATGCTCCTAAGACAAGGAGCTGTCTGGTCTCGGAAGCCAGATCCCAGACTCCGAGGCTGAACTGTGAACCACTCCCGTTCGCCGGGACAGACTCGCCGGCCCCACTTAGAGGGGAGGCCCGGGTCGCTCCTGCTCTGAGAGCTTGATCTGTATCTTAGACTGACAGCTTCCTCTCATGAAGGGGGCGGTCTCTGAGGACACAGCCCTTTTGTAGGAGAAAGAAGCATTTTTAGCACACCCGGGACCAAAGTTTGGCCCAGCAGCTTGGTAGCTGTGTGACCCTGGACAACTTCACGCGAGGAGATAACGGGATAAACCACACACTGTGGGGCTTAGCGCAGAGCCTCTCTTTTCCTATTCTCCTCAGATCCCCAAATAAAGACCTTTTGCTTACGATTAAGGGAAAGTTCCTGAGCCCCGGGAAGCAAGCCAAGATGCATCGACCCTTTCTTCGCATTCATTTGAAGATGGTCCCTGTAAGGGCTGCAGATCGATACCAGGACGTGACATGTGGTGTTAATTGACCAGTAAGACCCCAGTGTTCTTACCTTTTAACACCCCGAAACCATTTCCTTTCTTCCACACAAAAGAATTAATATTTAAACTGGTAAAAACCTAATAAGACAGAATGGGATTCATTATAGAGAAATTAGTTTTGTAGGGACTTTTACATGAGGGACCCCAAAGCTCTCATGCTCAGTCCCACACCACACGATGCAGCGTCGTCCATCTGAACTTGGGGGGCACCCTCCGAGGGCCCTCGGAACCGAGGATGACAGGAGGTGCATGCGGTCTGGCGTTGCCAGAAGGGGCTTCCCCCTGTGACGCAGAAGGATAGGCAGGGTGCTACAGGCAGACGTGAGAACAAACCACGGGAATGACGGGGGTAAAAACTGTGCCTAGACCAAAAGGAGTGTGGGCTTGGGCCTCCCGCCTTCATCCCTCCACCCATCCTTCCTTCCATCCACCCGCCACCCATCCGTCCATCATCCGTGTGGCTTGTGCCCTCGCCGCCTTAGGTCTCTGCTCTCAGGTCATCTCGGGAAGCCCTTATCAGTCCGCTCCAGAATTCCCGACTCTCAGGCCCCACACATCATATGTTTCTCCCCAGCCCTACTTTCTCCTTAGCACCTGGCATGCTCTAAAACATATTTTACTGACTGCCTCCCAGACCAGGAGAGAGCCTGAAAGTTAGGGATTTCTTTCTTCTGCTTGCTGCTAGATCACATGGCTCAGAACAGCCTGGCACACAGTAGGTCCTCAGAAACACTTGCTGTTGGGTCCAGTCAAGCCCACTCCTCAGTTCATTCTCTGAGCACCAAGCTGGACCCAGGGCTGATGGGGTGAGGAAGGCGGGTCCCAGGCACATGGTAGGAGCTGAGGCCGAGGTGAGGTGGGTACCAGAGCTGAGCCCTTCTGGCTGCTCACCCGCCCCAGCTCCCTTGCCCGTGCCCCAGGTGTCTGGAAGAAGCTGTCCCACCTCCCTGGCTTGTCCCTGTGGGGCTGTCTGAGCGCAGGCACATGCTTAGGGCTCCAGGAGGGGCCCTCTCCTCTCAGCCTGCCTCCCGCCTCCTGCCTCTGCTGGGTGTGCGGACGCCTTCTGTCCTCAGGCCAAACCCCAGAGGCTGCCAAACAGCTGGGAGCCACAGCTGGAATAAAGTCTGCAGTGAAGAGTGCAGTCATTGCACGCTCCACTTGTGCTAAGCTCTGTGCACATAATCCCAGCACAGCCCATGAGAGATAGACGCCATCATGCCCCCTTCTGCAGATAAGGAAGTAGCTCTGAGGGGTTAAGTAACTACCCCACACTCATCCCTGGTCAGCGGCAGAGGCTGCGTTCCTGTGCAGCAGGGCACCCCAACATGCTCATGTTGCTTCCAGCCCACGGTGGGGCCGGGGGCTGTCGCTTGTGATTTGCGGCCAGGTCCCAGTGAGTCTGCCTCTTGGTACAGGTGGTGAGCCCACCTGAAACCCAGATCCTCAGCACAGCGACGTGGCGCTGGGGGCAGATGGGTGGCAGGAGGAAATGCTGCCCTCCCTCCTGTCCCAGGCTGGACTCCCCCTGGTTCCCCTCACGACTGGCTCCCGGCTGCAGCGGAAGTGAGTCCTGGCTCGGGTTCCATATCCAGGCAAGGTGGGTGGGGTCACGTGGGCAGTAGGGAAGTTGGTACAGAGAGGCCTGGGGTTGAGAGAATGTCCCATGCCTGCCCAGCCTTGGGGGAAAGGAATCTATTTTTCCCAGTTTTGGAGGCCAAGAGTCTGATATCCGGGTGGGGCAGGGCCATGCTCCCTCCAGAGGCTCAGGGGAGGTCCTTCCTGCCCCTTCCAGCTCCTGCGGGTGCCAGGTATCCTTGGCTCGTGGCCGCCTCCCTCCGTCTCTGCCTCACCCTCACACGGCCTCGCTCTGAGGCTGTGTCTCAGATCTCCCTCTTCCTAAAAGAACACTGGGCATGATGAATTTAGGGCCCATTATCAGCTAGTCTGACCTCATCTTAATTACATCTAAAAGCCCTATTTGCACATAAGGTCACATTCACAGATGCTGGGGCTCAGGACTTGGCAGTCTCTTTTGGGGGACACTGGCACCCACTACCATTGTCTTGGTGAAGCTCTGAGGCGGGTGGGCGCTAAGGGCTCTGCTGACATTCCCAGTGCCTCGGGCTCCTCTCCTTACCGGGTGGTCCTGGACCACTGGCTCCCGCGTCGGACACACTCGCATTCCTGTCTCTAAGATAAGGAAGTTGGACCAGGCTCAGGGTTACCCTCCAAATCCCTTAGAGGAGTTTGAAAAGGACAAATGCCTGGGCCCTGCAGACTCCAGATCTACTGAGCCAGGAAGCCCTGGAGCGTGGGGTGTGTGCCGGTCACACATCAGGTGATTCCGAAGCGTCCAGCCTGGGGCGTCAGCACTGGAAACCTTCCGCCTGCTGGAATTGTGTGGTGCGGCATCTCTCCCACAGCCGGTGGTTGGTGTGTGGCCTGGGTCTTCACCCAGGAGCCCCGGAATCCTTAGCCCAGAAATCTTTACGAAGACACTGCAATTTCAGCAACAGCTACACGTATGGAACACACCATCGAGGGATTTTTAATGGGACTGAAAAGTCAAAAGTTGCTTTGAATTTCAGTTGATTTGGGGAAGAAATCACTGAAAGGATGTTAGACGTATGTCTTAAAACCAAGTGAGCAGCTTGTGTTCATATTCTTTTGGTGTTTTGGCTGAGGGTTTTATGGCTCGGGTCCTCCCACAGGACACCCAAGTGACATCACTAGGCTCCCTAATGTACGAATAATGTAGAAATATGAAATGCAGTAAAGTGACAGCAGTTGACCCCAAGTATACTGATGATGAGAAAGTATATTTTTAATTTTCCTGCAAATTTGGAATTTATCTACTATTACCATCTGGGCATTACAATAATATTTAGGCATCTACTCACTTTTTTCAAAGAAAGGAGCTCCTGAGGTCGTGGCGATGTAGAAGCAGCCCCCTGACGCGGCGTCGGCACGAGACGCTCCCAGCGCCAGGCGCTGCTGGGTGGCTGGGCAGCTCTCGGAGCCTCCTTCAAACCCTCCCGCCCTGACATCTGGATATCTGTTTCAGTTCTGCTGCCAGCCTGTCCGTCCTGAGTCAGCCCTGTGACGGGTGGTACCACGTGTTTGCCCGTGAATTGTCAGACAGCCAGCGGGCTCCCATGGGGGCTCCAGCTGGGTCACCCTGAGGCCCCCACGTAATTTACCATGTCTAGCTATCTCCTCCATTAATATCAAGAGGGAAACCAATTTGCAGTGGGGCCAGCCTCTCAGTGGGCGCCTCAGGGGACACCTTTGGACCAGGGTGTTCCACGGGCTTGGCCTCTGGAGGCGCAGTGACATTCCACGCCCAGTGCCCTGATGGCATCCTTAGTGTGAAATCAATTTTACTGAATGGCAGAATGGGCTGGTTTCATACGTGGATCCTTGTAGCATGATTTCTGATGTTTCCCGTTTTCCACCAGCACGTTCATGGGTTTATATTGATAATCTGGTGCCAATCCATTTCCTGGGGGCTGAGTCCCATCCACCGCATGCGTGTGGAAACCCCACCCTCCACTCTGGGGACATTTGGAGGTGGGGCCGGTGGGAGGTGATTAAGGTCAGCTGAGGGCGTGGGGACGGGCCGCTGTGAGGGGATCCGTGTCCCTGTGTGAAGGGGAGGAGGCCCTGGAGCGCCCTCGTCTCTGAGCACGCACGAAGGGGAGGTCATGCGGACGGACAGTGAGAGGCGCCCATCCACGGGCCAGGAGAGGGCTCCCTGGCGCCCAGATCGTGGGCTTGCGCCTCCACACCTGTGAGGAATGAACGCATGTTGGTCGCGCCCCCATTCCTGGTGTTTTGCTGCAGCAGCCTGAGCAGACATCATCCATTTAAAGTAAAATTCGGTGGCACGTGGAGGGTTTGTCCTCAGCCTTGCTGCCCAGCGGAGGCAGCGGGGACCTCTCCGGGCACACCGACATCGGGGCCTCATTCCGATGGCTCCCCCAGTGTTTTCAGCGTGTGTTCAGAGCAGGGGCCCCTCAAGCCTTCCCATGGGGCTGCTTGTCATGGAGGTCCTGGTATTTGAGCAGCACCCCCAGGTGACAGAGGGACCCTGGGGCACGTGTCTGCTTGGTCCAGAGGTGGGGAATGATGGGGCGCAGCCCAGCCAGACGATGCCTGGGGACACGCAGGGGGCACGGGATGAGGACACTTGCTCTTTCATGCTGCGCTAGAAGCTGGGAGCTGCTGGCTGCCGCCTGAGGCCAGAGAGGCCAAAGCAGGGCTCCCCACCGAGGTGCTGGCTGCTGGGGAGAGGCACCCGTTATGCGGACATTGTTTCAGCTGGCGGCCCAGGTGCCCCTGAAGTTCTGTGAGCCAGTTACCTCTGCAGTTCATCTTGGGTTTCTATCACTTGCACAGCTTCCTAATAGATCATTCTTTGTCTACAGCAAAGGAAAGGGAAGTTCATAGAGGCTGATTAACTTCCCCAAGTTTATACAGCTAGTTAGTGGGAAAGTCCTAGTTAGCCTTTTTTTTTTTTTTTTGTAGTTCACAGAATTTTAACAGAAGAACACAACTACTAATCAAGAAAGGGAGGGAACTGAGTTTCTGGAACCCTGGAGCAAGCCATGCCTGAATCCCCCCCAAACCACCGTTTGGCTGCTCCATTCCTTTCATAGGGGAGCAAGATGAGAATGTCTTCATGGCCCCAAACGTGTGGCAAGACAGACCCCAGAGCACAGGCTGGGGCTGAGGCTCACACATACCTCCTTGTTTCCCCACTGTGCCGCCTCCTGTGGTTTGCACCTGGTGCCCCTCTTGGGAGCTCCTCTGCCCTGGGGCTGCACCCAGAGTAGCACTGGAAGCAAAGCTCCTCCCTCTGACACCCTGTCTTGGAGTCTTGGTCGGGGGCTGGAATGCAGGCATCGGCTTCCGGTCAGACCAGCGGCTGGTGGCAGCAGAGGCCACCCTTGTCACTGCTGCATCACGGTCGGGTTTCCTGGGCCGGACGCCGTAATAACAGGGCAGTGGTGGGAGGACAGGCAGGGCCTGCGGGAGATCTATCACCTTAATAGAGGCCCTGACAGGCCCTGGAGTGAGAAGTCACGGGTCCGTGCGGGTGTGAGTGGGATGGGGCTGGCATTTCTGAAACAAATTCCAGGAGAGCAGCTGGGGGACAGCTGGCCCCACTTCTGCAGGACCATGAGCTGCCCCAGCAGCAACAGAGCTGACACTTCTGAGGCTCCGCGAGCAGCACGTCACGCACATTTGTCCCTCTAACTTTGGGCCACCCTAGCCGGTAGGTGCTCCTTTCATGCCTGCTGTGCAGGTGGGGACAGACACAGAGAGGTTGAGTGACTTGTCTCAAGCTGCACAGCTCATATGTGGCAGAGCTGGGACTAGAACGAGGGTCTGTCTCATCCATCCTTGAGTCCATCACAGGGAGACTCCCATCACCCCACAAGGGTCCCCACATCCTCTGTGACAGACCAGTGCCGCAGTCCTGGTTTTCCTGGGCTGCTCTGTGCAAAACTCTGCAGGCTGTGGAGTTGGGTGGGCCTGGGTTTGAATCTTCCGCCCTCCCCTCCCCTAACCAACTGTGCTGCCTTGAGTAAGTGAATCTGCCCCTTGAGTCTTTGATTCTTCCTGGGAGAATGGAGACGATGCTCCTTGCACCCTCTGGGGTTGTGAGGATAGAATGAGGCAAATATAGAGTTCAGAAAATGCCTTTGCGAAGCCCAGCTTGGGCGTTCGGCCGTGGGACGCTGTGTCTCCCGGTCACACTCCACTGCAGTCCTTGGCCCCGGCTTTGCAAAGACAGCCTGTTGCTGGGGACGCAGCATGAACCAGGAGGGAGGAGACCTCAGGCCCAGGTTGCCTGTGCCAGCAGGTGACCGTGGGCATCTCCCTCCTCTTTCCCAGGGCCTTGGTTTCCCCACATCTGCCTGACCAGGGCAGCAGTCCACGCGGTTCCATGCTGGAATCCCCAGCCTGCCCACGGACATCTTGCTTTAGTTGATCAGCAGTGGCACAGAGATTTGATATGTTATTTTAAATTAGGGGTTGAGTTGTGTCCCCCCAAAGCAATGCTGAAGTCCTGAACGCCAGTGATTATGAATGTGACCTTCTTTAGAAATGGCGTCTCTGGATGCAGATCAAGTTAAGATGAGGTCATGGGCGTGTGCCTGCTGCAGCGTGACCGGTGTCCTCACAAAAGGGCGAAATTTGGACGTAGAGAAACGCATGCAGGGAGGATGCCGTGAAGTGATGAAGGCAGAGATCCAGGCGATGTGCCACCAGGCCACGGAGGAGCAAAGATGGCAAGCCAGCGCCAGGAGCCGGGAGAGGCTGGGACAGCGCAGCCGGTGCCCTGATCGCAGGCTCGCGGCTCCAGGGTTGGAGAGGGAAGCTCTGAGGGATGAGTGGCCAGCGTGGGGCGCTTTATCACAGCTGTCCCAGGACCCCACACACCAGGTGCTTCTAATGTGCTATTGGGAGTAGAACACAGTTAAAGACCCCCCCACTTGTAAGTGTTCACATCCCTGGGGCTCTTTCTTGGAAATAATGGGGCTCTAGGGCACTTTGGGGAAAGAGCTAAATTCTGAAGAAGGCTGGGTCTCCTCTAGGCCCCCCCTATTTGGAGTGACCCTTCAGAAGGGTCTGGGCGAAGGGAGAGGGCCTCGAGCTTGAGTGCAGACAGGTGGACGTGGGAAAGGCCACTGTGGGTCTCACCCCCCGCAGCCGGTGCTCAGTGACCTGCTGATAACCACCGTAAGGGGACAGAGGGGACGGGAGGTAATATTGGTGCAAAACACTCAGATAAGGCAGAGCAAACAGGCCTGGCTATCATTTCTGGCAGGCCATCAAAGCCCGTCACCCACCAAGGGAGCGGGTGTTCCGGAAGCCTCTCCTGGTCTGTAGCTGGTCCCACGGCCCAGACACGGTCCTCTTGTCTCTCTCCACCCGCACCTGTCCAGGGCCACTGGATGTCCAAGGGATGGTCGGGGTCCTCAAAGAGTGGCTGCAGACGCGGGGCATGTCAGGGCAGAAGGCGGAAGCCAGAGCTGGAAGGCACGGGCTCCCTGGGGATCCAGAACTGAGGGGAAGACGGTGGCCGTGTCTCCAGGTCACTTTATGGATCCTCCCGGGAGTCAGAGGGCAGGTAACGCCGAGGCCTCAGCTGGTTGGTAACAGGCGAGGAGTGGCACACGGCCCCTTTGGGGCCCAGTGACGATGGCGGTGCATCCAGGGTGTGGTGGACCCAGGCTCTGGACAGTGGCCCCTGCTAGTCCACCCCCAGCCCAGGGGAGGCCTCCTGCCCACCCCTGCCCCAGGTCCCAGGGCTGGTCTGCGGGGACTGGGAGCCCTGGGCCGTATCCCCTGGGACAGTTCTCCACCAGGGTGATTGTACCCCACAGGGGACGCTGGGCGACATCTGCAGGCACTGTCGGGTGCTTGGACCTGCGGGGGGCGGGGGGCTGTGCACTTGGGCATCGGGCAGCCAGAGGAGCTGCTCAATAGCCCGCAGTCCAGGGCGGCCCCACCATCCCCTGGGGCTGGGGGGAGAAGGTCTGCCCCCGACCAGACTTCCCGCTCTCTAGGGCGCCGGAGACGGGGCTGCTCACTGGTTGCTGCAGGGGGTGGTGATGGCCCGTGCCGTCCTATTGCCCCTGGGCCGTGGGGTATTTGGCCATGAGTGTAATTCTGTGTGGCTCCCGAGTGGCTGCGCGCGGGCCATGGGAGCCTCCCACTTGCCCTTCCTTGGCGGCACCTCTCAGATGAATGCCAGATCCAGAAGCAAGACTCAGAGCCGCACCCCACGCCTCCCCTCTGCTCAGAGCCCCCCGCGGCTCTGCTTATTCTGCCTGGGCTCTCCTGGCCACTCAGTATCTAGGGTGATCCCCTTAAAGGGAAACCTGGCAATATCACTCATTGCAGGAAACCTTCCAGCAGCTTCCATGCACAGAGATAATTGCTAAAAACCCTCTCCAGGCCTCCCAGCCCCTACGCGATCCTGCCTCATCGTCTCCCTGACCCCACACCCCCCTCGGTACCCCACAAACGCTCCAGGTGCACCCCACACCAGGGCCTTTGCACAGCCGTCCCCTCGGCCTGTGAGGACCCCCAGCTATTTTCAGGGTGCGCTTCCCGGCCTGTGCCGCTCAGTCATCAGCAAGCCCTCCAGGGTGCACGCCTCTCCAAGGAGCATCCTTGTGGCTTCATTCTCTCCTGCTAGGTTTTTCACTGTAGCGTTTATCACCACGTGACGTACTTATTTATCCACTTATTCTTGTGTTTATTTATTCTTGTATTATCTGCCTCCCCACTGGCATGTCAACTCTGAGAAGGCCGGCCCTGGTAGGTTGTGGTCCTCTCTGCGTCCTGAGCTCTGGGGACAGGGCAGGTGGTGGCCAGAGCCAGGGTCTCCTGGGGCTGTGCATCTGCCGTTGTCCCCGCAGGCTCGCCTCTCCCTCAGGGACAGTCAGGGAGGTGACAGCCCTCCACACCTGTGCTCAGAAGAAAGAAGAAAGCTCACTGTAGAGGGGTGAATGGTGCACCCCAAAAGATGTGTCCATGTCCTCACCCCCAGAACCTGCCCCAGGGAACTTGCTTGCAAACAGGCTCTTTGCAGATGTGGTTAAGCTAAGGATCTTAAGGTGGGATCATTCTGAATTACCTGGTCAAACTCTCAATCCAACCATCAGTTTCTGAAAGAGACACAGAGGGAGACAGACCCAGGGAGGAGGCCGTGTGGGGACAGAGGCAGGGCTGGAGGGAGGTGGGCCTGGAGCCCCCAGGAGCTGCTGGAGGCAGGCAGGACCCTCCCCCAGAGCCTGGAGGGAGTGTGGCCCTGCCCCACCTGGATATCAGACTTCTGGCCTCCAGAACCGGGAGGGAATAACTTCCTGTTGTTTTAAATTACCCAGTACGTGGCAATTTGTTGCGGCAGCCCCAGGAAAGTCGTACCTCACCTATTTAGATATTCAGAAGTCTGACTGTTTCTTTCAATTGCTCTGAAACTCGTGAGCTGCCCGAGCTGGGCAGAATGTCGGCTCACTCTCTGTGTCCACAAGAGTGAGGGAGTCGCTGAGAGATCAGCTGGCATCACATTCCTGCAGCCGAGGGCAGAGAGAGTTGAGGGGTTGCGATGGGGAACAGATTTCCTTGTAATCAAGTCCAGACGCCTCCTCGTAAACCCCATTCCTAGAGACCCTCTGGACCCTGAGTGCGGGCAGCAAGGCGGTGCATCTGGTTCCTGCAGGCCGGCAGATTGCCGGGGTCTGGCCTCCTGGTGATCCCAGCCAAGGAACGTGGGGGACAGTCCCAAGCATGTCCCGCGGGCAGCTTCGGGCTGTCTCAGGGACAGAGCGAGCAGCCGGCTGCCGCCGTTCTCGCCGGTGGCCTCTGTGTCGGCACGGCCCTGGGTGCTGGGCTGGCCGGGGCTCTGCCGGTGCCTCGCCTGGGAACCTCCCGCACAGAACTGAGGAGGCCTGGGCTCTGCTCCTCACTAACCCGCTGGGAGAAAATTGGAGAAGGAAATGCGATGGTGAATTTGTTTTGCAGTCACGACCGTGACGGACCAGGGTGGGGTGTCCCCTGAAGCTGGGCTGCGGCTCCGGGATCTGGGAGCGATGCCTGGGTTCAAGGGCAGTCTGCCTGCCGCGGACTTCCGTGGGGCTTGGGCACATCATGGGCCCCCTCTGAGCCTCGGTTTCCCCATCTCTGTGGGGGAGGGGGAGGAAGATCAGAGCGGAGGTGGCAGAGCCCAGGGTCCATCCCGGTCTGAACCGGGCTCTGCCCCATGCTGCGGCCCCGGTGGCTCTGAGGACGACTCCTAAGCCTCAGATGACTCTTTAGGGAGCCCGCTGTGGGGCTTTTGGGGGGTTCAGTGAGGAAGCGTATAGAAAGCCTTTAGCGTCTCGTAGTAGCCTAATCAGAACATCCACTTGAATGCCAGGACGGTGGTTACCGTTATGGCTGGGTGGCCTTGGTTAATTTACTGACCCACTCTGGGCTCCCATTTTCCTTCAAAAAATGTTGATAAAGGATTCGTTTCACTGGCTGGTTGCAAGGCTGGAATGAGATGTCCACCTAGTTAAAGTCCAGCACCCAGCTCTTGGCCTGTGCTCGCTGCACTGTGACGGCGGCGCTCTGCCGCCTCCGCCCAGAGCTGTGCCTGCCTGGGGTGCGTGCCTGTGCACGCCGGTCTCTGGGGAGGGGCTGCGGACACTCCCGCATCCAGCCCTCCTTCCACCATTTTCCTTTACCCTCTGCCCAGCGCCAGGCTGCCTCCATGGAGCTTACAGCCCAGGGCGGGCGGCAAGCCGTAGGCACACAACTGGCTAAATCACCTCTGATGCCGCTGACCCGTGGCGATGACAGCCATCACTCCCCAATGGGGTGAAAACATGTGTTCCTTCCGGGTGTGGGGCTCCCGGGTTTGCCCGTTCCCTGGCCGCCCGTGCATCTCAGGCGTGTTCCTTTGTTCCACCCTTATTTGTTTCTGCGCGGGTAGGATTGTGTGGCCTTTCTGCCTGTCACAGCCCAGGGGAAGGCTTCCATGCACACCCGTGTCCAGGTGTGGCTTCTTATCAGAGCAGGGGCCGGCCAGCACCCCAGATGTGGGCTCTTCCACGACGTGCACACTAACACTCTGTCTCAGGTGCGTTCTGCGGCTGACGCCCGGCACCTGTGCGTGTGGTCCTGGTGAGGGATGAGCCAGGAGGGGAGTCAGGCTGATGTCACCGGTCAGTCTGAGCAGGGAGGAAGGCTCTCCCGCCCGGCTCGTCCACTGCCCCAAGTGCCAGGGCTTTCCTGGGGCCATGCTCGCGCCTGGCTTTCTGTCCTCCAAGGCGGGTGATCCCGGGGGTGCTGTCTGCTGGTGACGTAGCCATGGTCTTTACAGTATTCTGAGGGCTGCTCTTCAGGAGGTCCCCATCCCATGCCGGCTGCCCTGGGTCCCCGAGGTCCCGCGTGCCTGCCGCCCTCTTGGGGGTGTGTCATCCAGTTGTCCAGACAGGAAACAGGATCACAGAGGGGGACTTGCCCAAGGACTCCAGATCACGAAGGGCTGGGGTTGAATCCAGGCTTGGCGGGCTTTTCTGTGGAGTGCGAGCTCCAGTGTCCACGGTGCCTCCCTATGTGTTTTCCCGGCTTCGAGAGAGTGTCCGCAGCCTGACAGGCCCTTTCCGCTAGGACTCAGGATCGGCCGCTGGCTCTGCCGTTCATTCACTCAGCGAATATTGGTTGCACGTCTGCTCAGGGCCAGACCCTGTTCCGGGGCTTGGGGATACAGCTGTGAATCAAGGTCCTGCTCTCAGGGTCTTGGATTTTAGTGGGCGGTGGCCCAGGGTTTTGGTGGACTTGTTACCCAGCTTAAGTAAAAAGGGCACTTTATTTATGGCAGAGAAGCACGGGCTGCAAAACGTTTTGTGTCCCCTTGTCCTCGTGGATTTTAGTAACAATGCACGCCACTTCTCTATCACACTTGGAGGGTTTGGGTGCTTGTTCAGGGCTGGGGGCTGTGCTGAGCCCAACATTTTTGATTCATTATCTTTTACAACCTGTACAGCTCCCCTGGGACGTAGGTAGGCATCATGACCCTAATCAAACAGAGAGAAAATGAGGGCTGGCTCAGGGTCATGCAGCGGTGTGGAAATGGGTGAGGCCGCTGAAGTGTGAGCCCCCAGGCTTGCCTCCTGACTGCTGCCGCCTCAGCTGCACTGAATCCTCCTGGGGTCCATTGACTGCCTCGTGGCCAGGCGTCTGTCCTCCCAGTGCCTCCCCTCTCTAGAGTGTCGTAGGCTAAGAAACATACAGCCAAACTGTAGGCACTGCTGGATTTTTAGATTTGGGAAGGCCCAGCCTCTGGGCCATCCTCCTGGCACAGAAGGGCAAACACGGCTCAGAGACAGGAAACAACTTGCCCAGGGAAGCGGGGTACAGCCAGGACGATTAGCCACCCTTCTGGTTTAGTCTGGAGCTAACACAAAGCTGCCTGGCTCACGAGGCGGTCCTCACTCACTGTGCCCCATGGCGGCAGGCAGATGGCAGTGAGCCTGGGGTCACCTCCAAGGCTTCTTTTCTCCTAGCATCTGTGCTGGGAGGACCCAGCAGCTGGGCCTCGGGTGCGTCGGCATCTCCCTCCCAGTGCAGCCCCTCAGGCACCGTGGTTTAGGGTGGCCAGACTCCGTGAACGGCAGCTCGGGGCTTTGCATGGCTCACTGGTCCACTGTATGGCAATCATGTGAGGAGGTGTTCTGGGCATGCCCCTGGGGGTGTGCCTTTAATGGCAAGTGAGTCCCGCATCCTCTGAGCAGGGGCGTACCCCCACACTTCACCCGCTTCTTCCTATTCCAGTCACCCCAAAGCACAAGGAATTGAATCGTATCACAAAGCCTCTGAGCTGGGAACCCGTTGCTTCAGTTCCCTTCTCTGAAACGGGGGTGGTAATTCCTCGGGCACAACGCACTGGGGGAGATGAATAGGATGAAGCAGCCGGTGGTGGGGGCCCGTCCCTGCCCAGAGGACCCGGGGTGCACCCCGGGGCCAGGGGCTGCTGCTGGGGCCTTTGGCATGGAGGGAGCCCCACCCACATGTGGCTTGTCCATCAAACCCGCTGCCATGTGCCAGGTAGGATGGGACCTGGTCACTACGAGGAGGGGGAGTTCTTCTGCCTCTCAATGCAGATTGTAAATGGCTATGAATGGTTTTGCTGTGCTTTGCTGACACTGAGAACCGTCTCCACATGTCGCCTGTCAGTAACAGTCTGTTTTTAGCAGCAGCCGCACTTGGGAAGCCCAGGCAAGGCCTTGCAGCTGCCTGGACGTAGGACTCGGGGGACCTGGGTTTGGGGCCAGGTCGGGGGGAGTGGGGGCAAGGTCAGAGGGCAGGTCACATTTGTTTCTCAGGATGGGACCCTGGACCCTGATCTCTGGGTGGCCTCTGCTTAGGAGGCAGGAGGCTGAGCTGGGGGCCCTGGTGCCTCTGTTCCTGTCTTTCTGCTGCCCGCCCTGGGCAGCCTGTGACCGCAGAGCCCATGGGGTGAGCTGGCGGACACGGGGCTGCTGGCAGACGAGGCCAGGTGTGGGCTGCCGTGGGCACCTTGCCCCTCACCGTGCCCCGGGGTGACCTGGCTGGCTTCACGCCCGCGGCTCCCTGCCTAGGGGCCTCACGCGGGCAGTGACTGCTAAGGGGGCACAGCCCCGGGGAAGAAGCCTGTAGGGACCACCCCTCTTCCAGGGAGGACCAGGAAGAACACACGGGGGCCCCGGAAGCTGCCCTGTGCACCGAGGGAACAGGTCCTGGGTACCTGTCTGTTCCTGGCTTCCCTGGCTTACCTTTAGGACTTGGAATAATCAGTGTCAACTTCTTAAACCGGCTCTATTTTTTCTGTAAAAAAGTGATAGATGCTCATTTAAAATGTTTCTGGATAATATAGAACAGTGTAAAGGAAGAAAGAATTGATTCCCCTAATCAGAGAAAACCCCCTCCAACAACCCAGTCCGCCTCATTCCAGACGTTTCCACATCGTGACCCTCATCTGTTTCATCGTCTTTATCTGTGTGTTCCTTCTTTAAAATAGGCTCGTGCTGCGATCCCGGCCAGCTCTCTCGTGTTCTGTCCCTCGCGCCTGCTCTCCGGACCCTTTCTCCTCTCCCACCGGGTCCCCCTCGGAATTTAGTCCTAAACACTCCAAGGGAGCCACAGCCCGGAGGATTCTGGGAGGTGGGGGCGGGCAGTGGGGGAGGGGCTGCGCAGGACAACGGGGGCCTTGTTTTCTACGCAGGCGAAACCCCGCTGGGGAGGGAGCGCAGCGTCAGCAGTCTGCCTGGAGCGGGGAGGGGCGCGTCGAGGGGGGCCCGCTGCACATCAGAGGGCCCCACGGTGATGACTGTTTTGGTCAGGAAGCTGGGGACACTGTGGGGGGGGGGGGGGGGGATGGACAGCCAGGGCCCCAGAGGGGCCTGCCGCTGGCTCCCCCAGCTCCTGCCCTTTATCGGTTTCCTCCTCCCTCTGGCCGCAAACAAAAGGCCGCCAGTACCTGGGCCGGGGGAGACACTCTGACACAGGATGTTCCCAGCATTTTGGATATTTCCTGCGCCGTCTGTCTGATATGTCCTAGAGAAAGCGCTGGGATTCTCCAGGGAGCGCAGGGCTGTAAAAACTCCAAAACACAGTAATAACAAAGCCATAAATCTGGGCTGCCACAGCGTCTCTCATTGGGGCCGTCCGGCTCGGGCCACACTGTGTGGTCATGGGAGGCCCAGGAGTTCAAAGTGGTCAGAATCCAAAGTGATAGAATGTGGCGCGGAGTGACGGTCTCCACGGGCTGAGGTCGGCGCTGGCTTTGGTCAGGTGCATGAGCGCACACAGGGCATGCCCCCCACCTAGGGAGGCAGCCACGGGGGCTGCGGGCAGGGGACTTGGGCAGTGCGGGGGGCAGGGGCCAGAGCCCCACATTCGGCACCCAGGAGAGCAAGGTCTGGATCTCACTCTTTCTCTCAAGCCGCCTGACCCTACCATGCTTAGCTTCCCTCCTTTGAGAAATCGGGGCTCCTGAGAATACCTGTTTACAGCGTTTCATTGCAAGGTTGGAGTGAGCTAATGTGTTAGGGGTGCAGTGCAATGCCGAGGAGGCAGTCTGCACTCACTGCATGTCCCCATTCCCCACCGCCTGTTCTTCTGAACACTGTGTCCCTGCTGAGAGCAGGAGCCACTCTAGGTGTTTCGCTTGGAGGAACTCAATTCAATTCAATATAGGTGATGAGCGAGAGGAGATTTCAAGTAGGGCTGGTGAGGCACCACAGGGATTAGCACCTGTCACCAGCACTCCTTGGGCTGGGGGACAAAGGTAGCCACGGTGTCCCCTGGTGAAAGCTGGCACCGTGGTGGTCCTGTCTGGTGGGCGAGGCATTCCCGCAGGAACCAGAGCCATGAAGGACGTGAGCACAGAGACAGAGAAGGAGAAATACCCGGGTTTTGCCTCCTGCTGCCCTACACTTCTGCACCGGTGCCTCCCATTGGCTGAGCCGGCCCAGAAGTCAGAGAGCAAGGGAGTCTGGGAAATGCAGTTCCCTGAGACACAAAACAGGGAGAAATGGGAGGGGGCGGCCCCAGACTCACACAGACCAAAAGGCGTGGTTCTGGGGGGAGATTTCCTGCCCTTGAATCCCAGTTTCCTCCTCATTAGCTGAGTGGCTTTGGGTGAATTATATGACATCTCTTGGCCTTGTTTCCTCATCTGCAAACAGGGAATAGTGAAATTTTTAACTTTTTGGGTTGTTACGGAGCTCAAACTTGATAATGAATGTCTATGAAGCCATTAGCTGAAGCCTTGGTCCAAAGCACGTCCTCCACAAATGTCAGCCATCATATATTTCAGAAAACTGGCATCAAGCAGAGATCAAACCACGGCTTGAATGAACCAGCAAGCAGTGCCCAGCCCTCAGCATGGTGCCGGGCATATCTGTGCTTCGGTCTCTTTTCAAAGAAGCAGGTATGACAACCACTTTCTTGAGAAGGAATCAGGCATAAAAGCTCACCACATCCTCCAGCGCGAATGACATAAGCTCCGTGCTGAAGGTGGCTTTTGGAGGGAAGGAAACAGGTTGAGGGCATCTCCCTCAGCACGTGCATTCTTCAGGGGATGGAAAACCACTGGCTTTTGCCACAGTGCAGACATTTAGCAATGGCCACCAGTCATCAGAAATGTGGGCACATCCCGGCTCCTCATTTCTCCATTCAGGGATCCTCACGTTCCTGACCCCCTGGCACAGCCTGTTGGCACAGCTCCTCCTCCTGGTTGAGGATGCACTGAGCTCCCAAGTGGGAAGGAAATATTCCATTTCAGGGTGGGAGCCTCTGAAGGGAACTCCCCAGGGCTGGTCTTGAAGGAGGCCACAGAGTGAGTAATTCTCACCACACCCTGGTTGGACTGCCCAGTTGGGGACCTCTGTTGAAGAGGTGGGGGGAAGGTGGTGTTGCTGAGATCCGCCCACCTGCTTCAGACCACACGGCAGGAGCAGGACCCCCAGGGGCCAGAGCACGTGGGTACTAGCCTTACTCAGGGCCTCCTGCCTTTGTCATGCTATCAAAATACGTTACCTAAATCGAACAGGCTAGTGAAGTTGGGGAAGCCAGATTTCGGATGTGCTTTGAGTTACTTCTTAAATAGTTCTGAGCCAAAGCTGTACTGGCTGTCATGAGAATAAGTATTTGTCTAGAAAAGCATGTACAGTGGAAGTGATGATGGTGACAGGGGTGATGATGGTGGTGGTGGTGGTGATGGTGGTGGTGATGGTGGTGGTGGTGGCAGGGATGGTGGTGGTGGTGGTGGTGGTGGTGGTGATGGTTATGGTGGTGGTGGTGGTGGTGATGGTGGTTATGGTGGTGGTGGTGGAGGAGGTGGTGGTGATGGTGGCAGTGGCGGTGGTGGTGGCCCTGGCAGTGGAGGTGGTGGTGGTGGGGATGGTGGTGGTGGTGACAGCATTCATCCATTAAGTGATTGCTATCATCCAGGCCCTGTGCTAAGTGCCTTATACATCCTGTTTAGTCCTGCCAAGAGTCTAGTACGTCAGATGCTGTTCCATAAAATCATCCCTTTTTGTAGATGAAGAAACTGAGGCTTGGAGGAGTGAAGTAGCCTGCCTGGGCCCCGCTACCAGTGGGTGTCCAGGCACAGTGACTGTGGGTCTGTCTAATGTGCAAGTCCACGTGCACCTGTGCTACCTGCCGGCCCCACGCCAGCCACAGTGCTAGACCGTGGGGACGCCATGACACTGAGATGCAAGGACACAAGTCCTGGGACTCTAGGTCTAGCACAGTCCCTGCTGTGAAATGAGCTTTGCTGAAGAGCAGGCCCTTCACATGCCTTCAGAGCTCCCAGGGCTGCTGGCTTCTGAGGACCACCGCCGCCCAAGAGTGGAGAGCATAGCCCTCCATGTGGGGGCATGTGGGCAGGTCAGCGCTGCTCCCCACCTCCCCAGATCGGTCAGTGAGTGGCGGGGTGATCAGCTGAGGTGGGCTGGCGGGGAAGATGGGGGAAAGGACACGCCCGTGTGGAGGAGTTGAGAGCTGCGTTTGCTGGATGAAAGGGACAAAGAAACTTAGAGCTGTGACTCCAACCAGCTCGTGGGGCAGTGCACACGCAGGGCATGGGCTCTGGTGACTTGGGATTCCAGAACTTTCTGTCCTTAGTCCCAGGATTTTGGACAAGAGACTTCACCTCTCCCAGGCTTGTTTTCCTCAGCTGTCCGCAGGGACCGGCGAGTGATTCCCTTTGGAGCTGTCAAAGATGTGAATGAGCCTGTGCGCATGGTGGCCCCACTTACCTGTTCCTAACACGGCCTGTGTGGAAGCTTGGGGTGGGGGCGGGGCTCACGGGCGCTTCAGAGGCCATCGGCTACGCCGTGCTGAGGGCCTTGCCTTCATGTGACAGACCAGGAAACGGGCTGGGAGAGGCCAGGTCTGAGTGGCAGGGCTGGGGTAGTAACTCAAGACCGCCGAGGCCTGGCCCAAGGCTCGGGGACACAGCTGAGTGGCGTTCCTGCCCCTCAGCTCTTGCTGCACAGTCACCTGTTGTCCTGTCTCCAGCTTTGCTTCCTTATTTTATTTATTTTATTTGGGAAACACAGGCGTCGTATATTGGCGATTTGCTGTAAATCATTTAGGCAAAGCAAACTGCGTTGCTAGGCCAGGAACTGCGCGAAGCCCTGTGAGGTGGCTGGGAACACTGGTGAACTGTGAAAACAGGTGGCGACAGGCCGGCTCAGAGGCCCCTGTGTTCCTGAAGAAGCATTTGGCCTTAAGAAAGAGAAGGCAGCTGCTCTTCATCTTAAGAGAGCCTTATGAGATAACCCTAGCACGAAAGATGGCGGGGGTGGGGGGCTCCCTCCTGGCCCCCAGTGAGGAGAGCTGGCACTGGTGGCCACCGATGGCCCAGAGCACCTCCCTTGGCTTGTCATCGAATCCCCCAGGGACTCCCGCGGTAGAGACAGGCCTGGCTCCCTCCCCTTGGCAGGTGAGAAGGTACAGCTCCGGAGGGGAGGCCGCTCTGCCGGGGTCGCCCGCTGCAGGCCGGGGTCCCCGCCTGCCCTGACTCCTGGGATTTGGCATGAGTCCAGGCTGCTGCGAGAGATAAGGCTCCTGAGCTGCGTATTCCAGCTTATCCTGTGGGATCGGAAGGAAAGACTCCAGACATAATTAGAAGTGTTTCGGAGCGAGTGGAAAGTTCTCAGGAAATGTATTATCATTAGAGCTGGCCTCTTGCCTCAGAAGAGAGCGCATGTGTGCCCGTTGTGCACACACTTACCTCCTAACTCCCCACAGGACGTCCTTTTCATCAAAAATAAAGCAGAAAATCTGGGTTTCTTCCCTGCAAGAACTTTTCTTTCTGCCACATTTGAAGAGAACGAGAGAGGCCGTCAGCCCCAACGGAGGATCCCTAGGCAGGCCTGGCTTAAGGGGATTTCCGATGACCTGTGGATTCAGACACTTCGCTTGACTGCTCTGTGCCTCAGTTTCCCCACTGCAGACAGCCTGAGAGCAGAGAGGAGGGTCGCCAAGGTCCTGCCTGCGCCATAAGGGTCTTCTGGCAAGGAAAACCCAGAGAAACCAGCGTAGATGGTGGCTAAATGCAGGGGCTCCAGGGAAGGCTGTTGGCCTCCAGGACGTCACTGTGGCCAGAGGGAACCGATGTATCCCCAGGCCCTGATGTGTCCCCAGGCAGGGCGCCACGCCTCCTCCGCTTCTTGCCCTTCTACTTCAAAGCCCTTCTTGACACGCTCAGAGGTGCGTCCCGGCCAGACACAGAGCCCTGCTGGCTGACAACCATTGCCCTGTGGTACCCCTGGCCCTGTGCTGATGGCAGAGGGGAGGTGTGGCCTCAGGGCCTCGTGTCTGCTTTCTTCTTGCTGGTCGTGACCACAGCTGGTCTGGGCCCCAACTTCAGGGTGACTGATGCACCCAGCCCATTCTGCAGATGGGGAAACCGAGGTGTTCGCCTGGCACTGCATCTCGCCAAGCCTTCTCCTGGAGGGTCCGTGTGCCTCCATGGGCTGGTTGGAGCATCGTGCAGCTGGGTATCTGCTGTGACGCAGCCTCTCTCAAGGAGACTTATGTGACACCAGGAGGGGAAATCTTAAATAAACTCCAGGAAGAAAAAAGTCCCATTTTCCCCACTTTCCCAGAACCCAAGGGTTTCCATGCTTTGGGAACGTGTTGATTTTGAACCTGAGCCCGTCATAGACCTGGCCATTGATCAAAGGGGATGTATTGTTTTTCCTAAAAGTGTTGGGAGAGATCAGATCAGCACAATTTCAGGTGCTGTGACTCAGCGCTTCCTCCGTGGCTGCCACCTTCCCTGCCTAGCCCCCAGCAAGGTGGCACCTAGTTGTTTCCTCAGGGAGCCCCCTGCATGGTGGTCGAGGTCGTGGGGGTGGGAATCAGACCCAGGTGGGTGTCGTGGGCCATTTACGTGCCACTGGGAGTGACCGCAGGCTAACTCCTTGGCCGCCTTGCGTCTCAGCGTCTCGTATCTGAAGTGGGTAGGAGAGTGGGGCCACTTCTCGCCAGGTCTAGCTGAAAGGAGGAGACAGCACAGCAGCCGGAGTTCCCAGCAGAGCGCTGGTAGCAACGCATAGTGGCTGGGCCAGCCCGGGCAGCTCAGGGCTTCCTCCGTGGAGCACTTGGTCCCCTCTGCCCAAGAACTTTCCAGGCTCAGAGCTGTGCAGGGGGTCAGTCCCCCCCCCACCTGTGAGAGACTGAGACACGGGAGAAGGTGGGCAGAAGCCCCAGCTCCTCTGTCCCTCAGGAAGAGAATTCTGGCATGTCCTCCGGGTGGCTCCCTGAGGTCCCCACAGGCCACCTGTCCCTCCTGCAGCACCCTCACCACTAATGCTGACCCCCTCTGTGGGCTTCCTGAATTCACCTCCAAAACAGCTCACCTGCACCAAATCCTTGTCTCCCCTGTCTCCAGTGAGTGCCTTGGGGGGACCCAACCAGGCCAGTACTCAGGAACTATTAGCCATTATTATTATTCAGATGGATGGCTGCACAGTGAGCATGGGTTAATGGTCTGGTTTGTCCTCTGAGTTCCAGTTTTCTATCCATGGATAAGAGGTCTTACCCACAGACGGCCAGTTTGGAAACCCCCATTATTTATCACGCAGACTTTTATGGAACAACTCTTAGGTGTCTTGTGTGGCAAGGCACAGGGGCCCTGGTGACCCCCAGGCAGCACGGGAATCTGCAGTTCGTCCCAGGGGGCTGGGGGCTCTGAGGGGCTCGGGGGGAGGCAACAGACACCATCACGCTGGCGTGTGGGTGTGGAATCTAGAGGAGGTCATGTGTTACCTGAAGTTTATCCTCTTTCTGTAAGGAAAACACATCACTTTTGTATTATGAAGAAATATATATTTTGAAGCCCAGGGAGAGGGATCCCTGGCGCATGGAGGCGTGCGGCGGTGGGCAGCCCAGGGGAGTGAGTGAATCTCTAGCCTGGGGTGGGGGATCCTGTGAGAATCCGGTGACTCTGACAGGCGCTTGTGGAGGGAAAACGACCCCCCGTGTGAGATTCAGTGCTCAACTCAGGTGGACTCACAGGGCCTCTCAAAGCCAGATGTGGCCCGGGGGGAGGACCCCTTGGCTTGAAGAGACCGAGTCCTCTAACAGTTCAGGGAAGAGGTTCTGGGGACTTCAGAGCTAGGGCTTGGCTGCCTTGATGCTGGGGCTGGAGGGCACCCTTTCCCTACAAGGAGGGCACACGTGTGATGACGTGTCTCTCTGGGACACTTGTGGGGGCCTGTGGAGGCCAGGCGAGGAGGCTCATAGTCTCCAGGTGGGTACAGACCTCCGTGCACAGGAATTCAGCTTTCCCTGGAGCTGAACCCCACACCCAGGTTCAGATTCGGAAAGAGCTGTAGAACCCAGGGGCAACGTTTGCACACATGCAAGTGGCCATTAGAGTTGGTGGGGAGGCCAGTCCTGGATGCCCAAAGCTGGTGCTTGCCTGAGGAGGCTGGGGGTCTGTCCTTGGTCCCCAGGCGGCCGCTGAGCCTCACTTCAGTTACACAGATTGTCTTGTGCGCATATGTTCACAGGCTCTCCACGTCTGCTCTTGATTTTCAAACTGCAAACAGAAATGTATTCACTCTCTGGGCTTGCCTTGGCCTTACATTACCCACTTAGAGTCACATTACAAAACAGCTTTACATGTTGTGCTTGAACCATTGGACATGGCCACTCGCTCACGGGGAGACTTCGGGCGTCTAGCTTGGCTTCGGGGCGCGACTTCACGCTGATGGCACACATACCCTTATATCACTTTGACATAAGTCAGGATGGCGGTATTTGCATTTGCCTTGAGAAAACGATGGGGAAACAGGCAGAATAAAAATAATTTCCAGAAAGGCCCCCAGAAAACTCTCACCACATCTGTGCAGCTACTGACAACTTCTCTGGGCCCTTGAATTCCTCTGGTTTGAGGGAAGCATCCTTATTCCAGCCCTTAAGGAGGGGCCTGGCTGGAAACGGGCTTCTCCCAACCCCTGGCTGTCCCCATTAGCACCATTTGGGGAGGTTTTTAAAAAAATGCAATGCTGGGGCCCCACCCAAGGCTCTAAGTCTTCATCCCGTAATGGTCCAGCCAAGGTGCAGAGACTCTGCTGAGAACATCCACGCCCTTTGGAGGGAGAATAAGGCGGTCTCAGCGGCTGGGAGAGCGCAGGACATTCACGGAGGGGACCCCCGTCTGGGAGCACCACACGTTTCCGTCCCCCCTACAGTCATGTTTGCCCAAGTTGCTGTCGTCTCCTGCCTACTGACCCTGTCTTCTTTATATTGATTTAAATCAGTTAAGTTTTGGGGACCTTCAACTCGCTTTTATGAAATACCTTCTTGCTTTGGGATAATTGTAGGTCCAGATGCAGTCGTAACAAATAACCACACCCTGGTTATCCCTTCCTGGCTCTGAGAATGACATGAACGAAGACATGGGACGGAGCTGGGCTCTATGGTCCAGGTGGAAAATGAGCTATTCGAGGAGGACTTACAGTTCACTAGTTTCTGAAATGGAAGTATTGATAATGTGGAGAACTGGCACCTCATTTTATCGTCTCAACACCCATGTAAGGTAGCCGCTGTTACCCATTTGGCTGACAGGTAAACTGAGGCTATGAGAGGGAAGGTGTCTAGACCAGCTGCGGCACCAGGTTTACCTGAACCCCCGTCTTCTTATGCCGAGTTCTTGCTTATAGACCTCTCAGCCCCCAGATGGCCTCCTGTCTCTCTCCCTGTTCGGTGGGGCCACTTGCCGCCCACGGCCGCAGCAGAGCTGTGAATCTCCTGGCCCCCAGAGTCCACCTGGGCTGTCTGAATGCTCTGGCCCCTGGCAGTGTTTGTTTTTGCCCTCCTGCGAGTATTTCCATTTGCTTTGGATGGAAAAACAAACCTTTCTGTTGTTGTGAACATTTCAAAGGGACCCGCCGGGCCACAAGATATCCGCTGGAGTGCCCTACCAGGAACCACACATTGTTTCAGATGTATTGGTTTTTATCAGCTTTGACCCCATTTATTTATGAAAAATATCTGGTTCCTAAATATGGCTTCTTTGAAGGTACAAGTGATAAGGGACCAATGTGTCCGCACTGGGACCAGGGCCTTGCGGCCCGTGCTGGGGGCCACGGGCTCATGGAACGCGCACTTGTGTGGGGACTCAGGGACACCGAGCAGCTCACCCCTCACCGCGGCCTCCGGACGGAGCTGGGGTATGGGAGGACCTGTGGTGTCTGTGGCGTCCCTGGGGGCTAAAGAAAGAGGGCAAGTTCAGTGTCAGGAGAGGGCCGCCGTGAAATGGAGACGAGTCTGTGTCCATCAAGATCACGGGCCATCCTCTGCACCCAGGACGTTCTTAGAGAGAACAGCCAGGCGCCTGTGCCCCAGGGGATGCCTTCTGAGCTTACAAGGGGAGCCCCTGCCGTGGAGGGGAGGCGGGAGGCCCTCTGCACCTCACCATCTACATAAGGAGGGATGGGCACAGTGGCTCTGTCTGCTTTATAACTTTGCTGGCAACAGAGATCCTGCACGTCGGATGCTGACCTGTGTGTAGTCTTGCACTAACTCCCAGACATACCAGCTTCTGCAGGGCTTCTGGGCAGCACACCACCTCTCTGGCCCCTTCTGGAAGTACCCAAGATCTGCAACACAGGACAGTACCCTCACTGCAAAGCCAGCCAGGGAGATGTACCGATAAAGAACAGCCCTAGTCTCAAAGCAAATTCCACAAAAGAAAATATGCATAAAGTGGGGGTCTGTCCACACAGTGGGGTATTACTCAGCCATAAAAGGGTGTGACTTAGGGGCAACAGAGAGGGACCTTGGGAACATCATGCTGGGTGAAGGAAGTCAGATGCAAAGGCCACATGGCCAATGGTCCCCACTGTGAGATGTCCAGAGCAGGCAGCTCTGTAGGACAGAGGCAGAGGGGTAGGGGCCAGGGGCCAGCGCCGGGGGCTGGTGGGTGATGCCGAGGGCACTAGGCTTCCTCGGGGGGGAGTGGAAATGGGCAGGAATGGGCTGATCCGACGGCCGCACGGCTCTGATAGGACGCCATTGAACTGTGGACTGTGCGCGGCACAATGTCTGGCATATGGATGACATCTCAGTGAGACTGTCAGGGAGATGGGGGGCTGAGGGTTCCTGACTGAAGGCTTTTGTTCAGGGGACCTCCTGAGGGGACGGTCGCCGGCAGCCCTCCCTGAGCTCACGAGACCTCGGCCCTGCGTGTGTGCATGCGTGTGGGTGTGCTTCTGTGCAGGACCCCTGCCGGGCCGGCTGTTCTGAGGGGCCCTTCGGGGGGCCTGGGGTCATGACCTCTGTGACCTCAGTGAGGTTTTCTTCTTGGAGGCCCTGAGGGGTGTGGAGCGCCATCGCACACTGGCTTAGTGCCTCCCGCGTGCCGGGGTGGCCAAGGGGCAGCATCTTGGTGAAGGGGGCATCCCGGTGAGGGGGTGCACGGCCCAGTGGCGGTGACGTGGCCTGGTGAGCGGGTGGCCTGGTGAGGGGACCGGCTAAGCACAGTCCTGCTCTGCCCTGGGCCCCAGGGCTGCCCTGAGAAAGCCTGCCATTTCCTGTCCTGCTCGCAGGCACCCCCAGAAGCCCGCTTCCTGGCTCCCTGACTTTAGGTACGGCCTCCGATAACCTGTGACCCAGAACCAATTAGTCGGTGGTGACCATCAGAGCTCCCCCAAGTCCTCGCCTTGTATTGAACTTCCCGTCACCTCAGACGCTGACTGCCTGCTCGCCCGTCGTCCCACGTCAGGCACTTAGCTGGAAGCAGCCGCCCGCGGTTTCCTCTTCCACAGAGAGCCTGCTGGCGCGCTGGCGCCCTGCCTTCCCGCCGTCCCTGGAGCAGGCCCGCCTGGGCACTCGCCCCGCTCGCCCGCCCTCGCCCCCAGTCTCAGGCGTGCGGGGCAGGGCTGGCGTGGGGGCCAGAGAGCCCGTTCGGGGAATGCAGCCTGACTGTCCTGCAAACAGCTTCGTAAACGGCCTGAGTATGTGCGTGTCCTGTGATGAGTATCTTGTGTCCAGTTCTTTAAACCATGAAAAACAGCCAGCATGTGGCCCATAATGACAGAGAGCGTTCCAGCCGTCGGTGCTTTTAAACTGTTCCAAAGTGCACTTTTTACTGCAGTGTAAGCACAGGCCCGAATCCTACAGGTTCAGGCCGCCGAGATTCACAAAGTGAAGACACCCGGGGCCCGGGGGGAGCATCAGAGCAGGGCCCGGCCCCTCCCCGGCCGGCCCCAAGGCCGCTCACGCTAGCAGGAGTCTGTTTGGGCCTGCTTTTGAACTCTGCGGAATCCTAGATGCCGGCACCTGCCAGAGGCTCTGCGAGGCCTGGCGCCCCGTGTTCCCAGGGCGCGTCACCGGGCTGTGCGGCCAGGCCGGCCCACTGTCGGATGGCTGTTGAGGGGCGTGGGGCTGCTCCCAGGCCTTATGGGAGTGGTGGGGCCGTGAGGGTCTTTGGGTGGGAACAGGCCCCACCTGGGCAGGAGCCCCAGCAGTGGGTGGCCGGCCTAGCCGTGTACACGTGCCCCTCGGCCGTACGATGGGTCCTGGGCCGCAGCGGGTGGCACTCCAGGTCGCACACGCTCACCACACAGCCGGGCTGCTGGTGCGCACACTCCCCGTGGGGCCCCTGCCCTCCATGACCACGAGTAGGGTGTGCACCTCGCCGGGTCCTGGCTGTTGGGACAGATGAGTCTGGGCTGTGGCACAGCTGTTCCTAAGCGTGCGGCATTTAGTCCTTTTCCTTATCCAGGGCCCGGCTTCCTGTCCTGCTGGGTTCCCACCTCACGCTGCCATGCCTCAGACTATGCCTGACACACACCTCACCCCACGCCTGACGCACACGTGACACACACGTGACATACACCTGACACACACCTGGCACACACCTCACCCCACTCCTGACACATATGTGACACACACCTCACCCCACCCCTGACACACACGTGACACACATCTCACACCACACCTGACACACACCTGACACACACCTGGCACACACCTCACCCCACCCCTGACACACACATGACACATACCTCACACCACCAATGACACACACCTCACACCACACCTGACACACACCTGACACACACCTGGCACACACCTCACCCCACACCTGACACACACCTCACCCCACCCCTGACACACACCTGACACACACCTGACACACACCTCACCCCACCCCTGACACACACCTGACACACACCTCACCCCACACCTGACACACACCTGACTCACACCTCACCCCACACCTGACACACACCTGACTCACACCTCGCACCACACCTGACACACACCTGACACACACCTCACCCCACCCCTGACACACACCTGACACACACCTCACCCCACACCTGACACACACCTGACACACACCTCACCCCACCCCTGACACACACCTGACACACACCTCACCCCACACCTGACACACACCTGACTCACACCTCACCCCACACCTGACACACACCTGACTCACACCTCGCACCACACCTGACACACACCTGACACACACCTCACACCACACCTGACACACACCTGACACACACCTCACCCCACCCCTGACACACACCTGAAACACACCTCACCCCACACCTGACACACACCTGACACACACCTGACTC
>JAQQAC010015468.1:2154419-2198981 GCA_029783875.1 Phataginus tricuspis
CACACCTGACACACACCTGACACACACCTGACTCACACCTCACCCCAGCCCTCCTGTCACGCCACACTCATGCTCACACCACACTCCCTTATACTTGCATGCAGGACAGCACATCTGCCCCAGGCCCTCATTGGCCTCGGTGTGTCTCTCCGCATCTGAGGGAGGGAAGGGAATAGGATGGGAGCCGGCAGTCCGTTCCTTCCAGTCATTACCTGCTGGGGTCGAAATGTCTGTGTCCCCCTGAAGTCCACGTGCTGACATCCTAACGCTCAAGGTTCTGGCATCAGGAGGCGGCCGGAAGGTGGCCCTCTGGCCGTTCTGCCCCTGGCCTTAGACTTCCTGCCTCCAGGACCAAGAAGCCCCGTCTGCGGTGAGCAGACCAGCCGCCTGCATCGTCGTCAGAGCAGATGAGGAAAGAACCCGTGTACTTCCTGGTCCTCATAGGTGCCCATGGGAGAGGCATCGCCAACGTCATTATGAGGGGTGCCAGATGCGGCTCAGAGAGGCAAGTGTCTCCCCTGAGCACACACAGCTACAGGATTAGGAGAACTCTGACCCAGGTCTGACCCTAAGCCATGCTTTTGTCCCTGGGAGGAGGGACGTGCTCAGCCCAGTATCGCCAGGAGTCCTCAGACTCTGCCTCCATCCCTAATGGCGCACACGGATCAGCTGGGCAGCCAGCGAGTAGGGCAGGGCCTGGCGGCGGGACCCACAGCCGACATTTCCCCAGCCTTAGACACAGCCTGTCCCTGTTCGATGCTGAGAGGCACGCTGTGAGCCCCTCCGTGGGGGACCGTGCAGAATGTGATCTCTCACTGCTCTTAGCCGCTCTGCAGCCTCCAGCCCTTGCAGTTTATCTTTATGTAACACAGGCTTTCTAAACACTTCAACATGGCTATGAAAATCAAGATAATTTCTGGCAATTAAAGACCTGACTCACCCAGTGTTCCTGCTCATTGTCACTTTAGGAAATTCCTCCAAAAGGGCTCCTGGGGGTTCAGGCAGACGGGTCTCCCAGTGACCCACCCATGTGGCAGGTCACCCCTCACCTACTGGAGAGGCGTTCTTTCCAGACTTTACCGCTTCTCACATCCTAGCCTTTCCTGGAAAGAGCCCGGCTCTCTTCCTAGATGGACAAGTTCCGGGAGTCACCGTGTTCTTCTCGACTCTTACTGACCTCTCCCACTCTATGATTTTTGGATCCACGTAAATGAAGCCTGTCTTTGGCTATCCGAAGTGGATGAAGGGGTTGCCAGGGTCAGGAGCTTCAAGTCGGCTCTGATGGAGGAAGACCAGTAGGAGACTGTCCCATGTTTCCAGCTTCACCCTTTCTTGGTCTGAGACGAGGAGGAGGAGGAGCCAGATGTGCTCCCGTCCCCATGTCTGCATTCCCAGCAGCAGGACGGAGGGAAGGGGGGATGCAGGCGTGTGTCTGGAGCTGGGCATCGCTCTCGCTCCTGTCTCATTACCCAGAATCTAGACAGTCACGTCCACCTGGGGCTTTGCGTCTGTAGTAAGGACAGAGTCTGAGATGGTAAGTCCCTGGGAAGATGGTCATATACTGAGTTATAATCAATGTTGTCCTTTAAGAAAAAGAATGGATATTGGAGAAAGCCAGTAATTCCTGCCATGCTACCCACCAGGTTGGTTTTAATTCAAGGACAGATTCTGTCTAGGAAACCCAGAGGACTCAACATAGAGTCATCCATCCCTTCAGTGCACAGCCCAGATGCGCCTCTCCTTCCTGTGCTGTGAGCTGGAATCTCCCGTGGTCCCCGTCTGGACCCCCTGCAGACCAGGACCAGCTTTGAGTGCAAAGGGTCCGTTTTGGATGTAACCTCAGGAGGCACTTGGGGGTTCGGACAGGGACAAGGAAGAGGGGGAGCCAGTACAGGGTGTATTTTTGCTTGGTGACCACTGTGGGCGACGGGGCTCACTCCCTCTGCAAACTGCCCGCTTCCCCTCTCACAGTGTGTCCCCTGAGCAGCAAGGATGCTGGGACATTGCCCACCAGCCCTCACCGCCACTGGTTGACAATTGCTCCCAAGGACAGTGAGCGTGGCATTTCTGGCCTGCTTGTCTGTGCACAAGCAGAGGAAACTCCCGGGTGAAAGGTGGCAGGTGCCTGCCAAGGGGTGTAGGCAGGACACAAGCGATGCTCCAGTCATGTTCTGAGTTGGAGAACACGTCCCCGGGTCCCCACAGTTCCCCTCCGTGACTTCTAGCTGTGACCTGGTGGCTATGGCTCTGTGGCGTGGAAGGCTCCGTAGAGGCTCTCTGCCAGCAGTCTGAGAAGCTGCCAAAGAGCCGCCGATGGGGCGTGCTATGATTTAGGGGAGGCCTTGTGTCTGAGGGTCTCAGACATTCGTCCTCATGGCCCCGGCCTCCAGGAAGATGAGGTGTGTATCAGTCTTCCAGGACTGCTGGGATAAAGTACCCCAAACTGGGGGTCTTCAACAGCAGATGTTTATCATCCGAGTCTGGAGGCCAGACGTCCAAGACCGAGGTCAGCAGGACTGGTTTGCTCTGGGGCTGTGAGGAGAGCCCTTGCCTCCCAGCTCCCGCTGGCTCGCCGGCAGTCCGTGGCTGCCCTCGGCTTGTAGATGCACGGGGTGCTCTCTGCCTCCGTCGTGATGCGGTGTCCTCCCTGGGCACCGCTGAGCTTGTTCTTCTAGGTCCTCCACCGCGACTGGCTGGGGGGACCACGGGGAGAGGGTTGTGACCTGCCCTGGACTCCCTTCAGTGTGGTGTGTAGGTGCGACTGCTTTTGGTTTTGAGCGTGCTGAGGGCCAGGGAGGCACTGCCACCTTTTCAGCAATTAGGTCATCAGCTGGCTCTGCTGAAGCAGCCCCGGGGGTCTTACCTGAGCCGGGTGGGAAGGAGGTGGGGTGAGGAGCTGGCTGCTGGGAACCAGCTGCAGGGTCGCTGTGCCTATTTTGGGCCTCAGGGTGGTGGGGTCCTGCAGGAAGAGCTCATGCCTCCACTCCCAGCACAAACTTGGAATCTGAACACGGGCCAGGGTTACGGCACTCGAGTCCCTAGAGCTCGTTGCTAGCCATTCTCCTCCCCTGGAGAATAATCCATTTAAAACTTCTGAGCTGTCTAGACTTGTTATCTAGCCCCTAATTCCTGAGAGCCCAGAGCGGGCAGCAGCGGGACAGCCCAGATAGCAAGAGGGTGAAGTCATTGGCGTGAATCCTGAGGCAGGAAGTCGGTTCCAGGGACGATGGATGAGCGCGGGGCTGGTGCCCGCACGGGGGGCAAGATAACGCGTCTAGACTTGGCTGGCCATTTCCTCCTCTTCCTTTAGGTGTCCTATCGGCCAGGCCCCTGCCTTCCTGCTCGCTCTTCCCGTGCCTCGCAGGAGAGCCCGTCTCAGGAAGCTCGCACTTCATTTTCAGCGTCAGGGGTCGCCAGTGACTCTCGGCCTCGGCTGGGCGTGGGTGCCTTCTCTAAGCCTTGGTGACAGTGGGGGCCGGAGGCCTTTCTGGAAAGGCTACGCTGGCCTCAGTCACTCTGTCATTTCTCAGAGTTCAATGGGTTAGGGGAAAAATGATGTTTTCTCTCGCCAGTATCCAAAGGTCATTGGAAGGTCACTGGTGGGACTGCGAGGACACAAGTGATGTCAAACAGACCCAGAGATTTCCACAAGTCCTGGGGGGAGAGGGTCTGAAGCAAGTCTTATCTAAGAAAGCCCCCTGGGAGCTGTAGAATGCTGAATGACCTCGTGTTTCCGGAAAGAGTGGCTAATTTCTCTGGCTCATGTGTGCGCTGAGCGATCCTCAGTCCTGGAGCTATGGGTGAGAGAGAGGTCAAAAGGTCATTCGGTTCAATCCCCTGCCTCCAGGCAGGACTCTCCCAGCAAAGAGTCATCGTGTGTGTTCCAGTGCACCAGGACACAGTGGGGACCGTGGGAGAGGAAGCCGGCCTGGGGGCACCTGTAGAGAATGACGAAGTGGTGATCCCACCAGCTGTTTTGTTAGCCCAGCTAGTGCTTTGAGTTTTGAACAGTCGTGCTGCACCGTGGGGGACGTCTGTGCGGAAGAGCACGAAGTATCAGGAGAACAGCCACCACTATTGTGACGACCACACCTATAGCATCGATGACAACAATAGAAGCACAAATCTCTTGGGCACCTGCCATGTACTACTTTGTGTCAAGTGGCTAGACCTAAGCCATTTAATCTCATTTAGTTATCAAAATAAGCCTGCCAGCCCATGAGGTAGGTACTCTTAGAATTATCCCCAAACTGAGGTTCAGAGAGGAAAGGTATCCCCCCCAAGGTCACCTCATCGGAAGATGCAGAGTTAGGATTTGGACCCAGGTAGAGCTGACTTCAGAGCTCAGGACCAAATGGCTAAATGCTTCTGCCCTCCGCTACGTGCGTTCTGTTCACGAACGCCTCCTATGTCTTCTTTACCACCTGTTGGACAGATGCCAGTGGTTCAAGGGGGCCCAGGCTGCAGAGCTAATAAACAGGGGTGTCAGGCTGCTGACACACATCCTCCATCAAGTCATTCCTGTTCCTCCATGTGTGGTGCCCTCTGGCAAAACCCAAATGCTCTTTTATGGTCCACAAGGAGATGGGGGGAAGCCCCCCACGAGGGTTTACTTTCCCCAGCCTCCACGCAGTGAGGATGACCCGGCTCAAGCTACTCTCACGACGTAGATAAAGAGAGAGCTACGCTGTGTGCGAGGGAGTTCCATCCAGCCGTGAGCTGAACCTCAAGGCAGAGCTGGATCCCAGAAAAGGTGACTGCAGAGATTATGAGGAAGAAAAGGAGGGACGAGACCTAAGAGTGGCCGGGGAGTCCCGGATGGCCGTGACAGGGAGGCTGCCTAGTATGTGAACCCGTGGGAAAAGTGATGTTTGTCCTGAAGGCCCCATCAACAGGGGCCAGTTAAATAACGGATAATGAATGGGCCCTCCTGGGGAATATTATGCAGCCATGAAGAATGACACAGGGCTCTTTGTACAATAATCAGCATTGACTTCCTAAAGGGAGCCATGAAAACAACAGGGTGCAAAACTATGCTCAGTGTGCTTGCCTTTGTGCAAAAAGGGCCTGGTCTAAGGTGATCTTATGTGTGTATGTATGTACTTACATGCTTAGTGTATATGCTCTTATACTCACATGCATATAATTATATGCTTATATGCCTAAAAGATCTCTAGATATTGGCATCCTTGGGAAGGTGGCTGTGGGAAATGGTGAGAGGAAGATACCTTTGTGTATCTTGAATTTTTAAGTGTGTGACTATATAACCTTAAAAAGAAAAAATACAGTGTCTGTAAACTTTGGTGTCCTCTTGAATAATAAATGGCCCCTTTTGTGCCAAGGAACTCATCTTCTCCCCCAGGTGTCCCAGAGGTAGGCAAAGGCATGCTTGTGGGAGTGAGAGAGGGCCTGGGCTTGGGGCGTTCTGACCCCAGCCCCCTACCCAGCTCCGGGGCACCCGTCCCCCACAGCTGGATGGTGCTGTGGATAATGCGCACGCAGATGGAGCTCTGCAGCGCTAAGATGCAGAACTCACACGGAAGCCACACTGCCCTCAGTCCACCAACATCCTGAGTGGCTTCCTGTGGGCTGGGCAAAAGAATTCTTTTAAGAATTTAACACTTTCTCCTAGGCAGGAGGCCAGAATCCTGGGAAGACAGCACCCAAGGATTTATTGGCCTTCATAGAGTTTGGACTTTCTGACTCTCCCATTGAGAGTGGCGGGGGCTCAGGGGTTATCTCCGGGTGGGCAGTCGGGGGCTGCCTGTGGTCCCTCCCTCCCTGTGGCATCTGCTAGAGCCATTAAGGGGTCCCTCCTTCTCACCACGCTGGGTGTCTCTCTAGCGCCCAGCTCAGGTTACTGACCTCCAGGATGCCCAGGCACCGTGCAGACCCCAGGAGGGACTGGAAGGGCGTTTCGTGATTAGATGATGATGGACAGTGGGCAGAAGCAGCGGGTGGGAGGGGAACAAAGGGCCCCGCTGTTGGGGGTAGATCTGAGGCCATCATATGTGGCCTGCTGTGGGACTGCGGCAGGGAGGTGGCAGGGGGCGCGGACCGTTTGTTCCTGCTGCGGCTGGTCCAGAGGCAGTCCTGACAAATGGAACATGTGGGCCAAGGGAGAGGACCTGCCATTGCAATGGAAGCCAGGCAGAGGGGCTGCAGGATTTTGAATTCCTAGTCAGGCCACAGAAGGCAACGTGGTGAGGGCTGGGCATTCCTTGCCCTGGACAATGGATGAATTAGGCCATGCCCCAGCCTCTGCTCAAACATCTGTAAAATGGGACTAACAGTTCTTCTTTCTTGGGAGTACACAGAGATTAAAAGTGGTGCAGAGCAAACCCGTGGTGACAATATCAGCCTCTACGAAGCCCACCATGTGCCGGGCATGCTCCTAAGAGCTTTGCCCATGGTGACCCAAGTGACCCCTATGAGAATGTTATGGGGGGATTTCATGTTTGTCCCATTTTACAGATAAAGAAATTGAAGCAGAGAAATGGAGAAACCCTCCCAAGTCTCAGAGCTAGTGAGTGGGGTCTGGATTTGAACCCAGGTCCACGCTGGTGTCTTCATCCATCACCCTGCCGGCAGCCAGACCCCTTTTCCAGTGTGCGCTAGCGCAGGCTGCTTTTACCCCCGTTTCAGGCCCCCGGGATGGCGGCTTTCCTTGGACTCCTGCACAGTCAAGTCCCAGTGCCCTGCTGAGCAGGTAGGCTCTGATGCCCAGCGAGCTGGTCTCTCCGAGGGCACTCACCCAACCCAGGCCGGTGCCCTTTCTCAAGGCCCGGGAGGGAGGGAGTCATCCTCTCTGCAGTCTCCAGAGACTTAGGCTGCCTGGCGGGCTGGCCACGCATTATTACATCTCCCTCTGCCTCATTAATCATCCCCCGGCGCCCAGTCCTCCTGACAGCCAGGAGCTAGGCCTGCGAGCCCGAAATCCTGTGCGGAACAGGCCTGTGCTCTTCTCTGCAAGAGACCCGGGAGCTGCCTCCAAGGAGGGCGGGGCCGCACCCGCCACTCGCCCCGCGCCTCCTGGCCAGAAGCCCTGTGCTGGGGGTGCCTCGGCACCGAGCAGAACCAGCTGCTGGCATAGCCGGGCTGTTTGGTCCGACCTCACGCTGGAGACCAGGGGAATCGCTTTCTTCCCGATGGTTTTCTCGCGATTTCTTAGGAATTTACAGTGGGCTGGGGGCTGCGCCAGGAGATTACTCTCATTACTTTATTTTTATGTGTCTCCAGGTCCTTTGAAGGACACACAGCTCATCACCTTTTCTACACAAGGAACCGGTGGCCCAGAGGCTGGAGGGATAAGGTCCCACATTAGTGAGCGGCACAGTTAGGGCTGTAAACACTGGCCGGTTCCAGGCCAGCTCCCCACTGCCGTCCGTGGCAACACATGGGACCCCGATTTCGGGCCTTTTTCTACAGCTTATCGAGGTGTAACTCGAACGCCATATAGTTCACCCATTTAGAGTGAGTCACTCAGTGGTTTTCAGATTATTTACAGATACATGCAACTATCACCTCAGTAAATTCTGGAACATTTTCATCGCCCCAGAAGCCCCCCAGCCCTTCAGCCATCACCGCAGTGCCCCCATCCCCAAAGCCCTAAGACCCCCACTCCGCTTCCTGTCTCAACGGTGTGCTGCAGTTAGCGGGCAGCCGTCGGCCCCTCAGGGGTCCTGGGTGCTGGTGGCGAGCCACCACTCTGCCACGCTGTGCCAGTGAGCCTGGGCATGGGCGGGGTGCATCTCAGCCCTGGGGGCTCTGCTTGCTGTCCTTCCCCTGGAATTGCAGGAGGCTGCCGCTCTGGGGAGCTTAAGGCCCAGTGGTGGGGAAGAAGGGTGGACGTGGCTCAGGGATCAGAACTGGTGCAGTGGCAGTGAGCAAAGGGGGCCACGAGGCCTGCGACGTGGCTGAATTGAAACGGGAGGCACAAGGAGTTGTTGGGGCCTGGAGAGGCTTTCGGAGAGGAGTAATCTGGTGTGCTTGGGGACCAGGGGCCCCATTGTGAGCTGGGAAGGACTCCACAGGAAGCCTGTGAGGGCCAGTGCAGGGCTGGGAGGACTGGGGGAGGCAGGGGAGCAGGGCAGGCTGGCAGGGGGCAGGACCTGGGAGCCTGAGGGCATGCATGCTCAGAGGGGCGGGGCCTGCCTGCCCCCACCAGCCTGACTGTGTCAGAAATGGCTCTTTTCCCTGTGTGCCCAGCTCCCAGGCAAGTGACCTAAGTGGAGAGGCTGGCCTGGACGCAGCCTGTGATGGTGGCACCTGTGACGCTCTGGGGGCCGGGTACAGGTGCTCCAGCATCTTGTCTGAGCAGAAACCCGAGTGCACATGACAGGCCCCCACCACTCGGCTGGGGGAGGGAACCTGTGCTCCCGCTGCCCCCTTGATGGGACCTGGTCCACCAGTTCCACCCATCAGGTTCTGAGCCACGGAGCCGCCGTGTCACTCGAGGAGCCTGCAGGATGTTTCACCACCAAGAACATCTGGAAGCTCAGAAATCATCAACTTTCATCTCTGTAAGCCAGAGAGATGTTCCAGGCCGTCCCCATATCAGACCACTTCCACACCCTCATATTCCAAACCATGTGCTTGAGTGGGAAGTGCAGCTAGCCACATGGAAATGGCACTGCGGCCCCTTGCCAGGTGCGGCTGGACAGGGACAGGGATGTGCTGTGCTGGGGGCTGTCCGGGCAGAGCACCTGCTCTCTCTTCCCGACTCGTGTCGGCCAGCCCTGTATTTCACGTTCAAATGACTTCCCAACCTCTACTCATCAGGAGAATTCACCTAAAGGTCCGGATCCCGTCTTCCTTCTCATGTTAGAAGATCGAGCCGCACGGCCCCGCTTCCCTCCTGGCAGCCACGGGAGCACGTGGTGTGTGGGCACGGCCCCCCGGCGCCCCGTTCCCTCTCGCTGGAGGCCAGGGTCACTCACTAGCATCGCCTTCCACCAGGCCTGCCTCACCCACTCATGTCGCCGCCACATCAGAGGGCCTGGGAGCTCACAAGTCTCAGCCTTTACTTGAAAGCGTTCAGAGTGACATTTAACAAGGTTCTTGCCAGCGAGGTGGTGCTTTTGTGGAACATGAAACGGCAGCCCCTCTGGGCACCCAGATCACTCAAAGGTGCCTCCTCTGGGCAGATGGGTTCCAAGAAGGCGTGCCTTCCTTGGGCGCCAAGGCAGGGTGCAGGGCGGGGCGAGCGGGGGGGTGGGCAGGGACCCTCTGCTGAACCAGCGGTTGGGCCCAGGAGGCTGACTGGAACAGGGCGACCACCAGCGAGCATCTATTCGGCTCCTACAGTTTAATCTCTGTCTGTGAGGGCCAAGAGGTGGGGATGGAGCCTGGTTGTTTCCAGCATTCCAGCGTGGATCCGGGAGCGGTCACAAATGCCTCGTATATCCTCTTATATCCTCTTGCAGGCTGGATTTCCTGCCTGGCGCTGGAAAGCCGAAGAGGGGGTGGGGGTTGGCGGGTAAGGTTTCCTCCATCTTCCCCCCTCCCCCCGACCCCGGCTCCCAAACCATCCATCAGCCCACGGCTCACCTGTGAAACCCAAGGCTGGGAACCACAGCACTATTCCGTTACAAAATCGAGATTTATCGGAACATGACAGGCCTGCAGGGTTTTTATGACATGCATGGCGCCAATCCCTTCTGTTAACCTGCTTGTCCCTGGTGGGGTGGGGACGTTTTACGACTGCTGACACCACTCCATCTGCTCTGAGCTTGTGGTGTTCTGACCGTGAGGACCAAGTGTCCGGCGTTGCCCAGCCCAGAGGGTTGGATTATCACTTCAGCACTTGAGAGCTCAGCCCGCTTCCCCCTGGAGCTCGACCCCTGGGCTCCGCGCCCCCCTCCCCCGGCTCTGCTCCGTGTGAATGAAATTCAAATCACACTCTGACAGTCCCATGAATTATCTGTTTTCCAACCTGCCTCCCCAGCTTTCATCTCCATTGCAGAAGCCATGTCAGGGTGTAAAGAGGGGGTTTTCTGCTCATGAAATAATCCATTAACATCTCTACAAAGGCCCCCATGACACCCAAATTGCCTGCATCTCAGGGAAGAAAGATGCGATTTGGGGACCATTTGGAGCCTCTTAAAAAAGGAGGTCAGTGCCTCCTGGAGGCAGCCAGCAAATTGCCAGTCCAGTGAGGTGGGGAGGACTCCAGGCCGTGACCAGGACACTGGGCCAGTGCTTTTCACGGTCTAATTAGGAAGTTGAGCTCTGTTTTTGTTCAGTGGGGCCACTAGGAAGTTGGGAGCTCTGGGGCAGGCTGTGGGTTCTGCCTGGTCCAGTCTGGCACACCCCCGCTTGCGTCCGTCCTGGGCGATGAGTCTGGCGGGGTTTTACGGCATTAAGTGACCCGCTTGCCCGTACTGACTTCATGAGCTCCCCGCTCTCAGCGCGGGCCTGGCTCTGGGGTTGGGAAGCCAAGAGATGTTTGGTGTCCTGAAGAGGAGGTTGGAACTCATGGGTGGGGACACAGGGAGGCTCCCCTGAACCTTGCTTTCCACTGGGAAGGGTCCTGGCCAGCCTGTGTCCACTGAAGCCAGAATGGGAGGGCAGGGAGTAGGAATGACAGTGGCTGTCATTCTGGGCGGCGACCCCTATGTCTGGGCCCCGGCTGGCTGTTTCCGGAAGCCTTGCGAAGAAGGCGCCTTGTGATTTCAGTCTGGCTGATGCGGCAGTTAAGGCACTAGCTCGCCCGCGCAGTGAAGACGGCTGGGCAGGGCTGGGGTGGGAACGCGGCTAATGCCAAACTCACGTTCACAAGTGGAAATAGCTCAGGCCTGCTAACAGCCGGGTGGTACCCTCGGGCCCCGGCCTTGCAGCCGTTCCTGTATGTTGGTTAATGACATCTGCTCCCCGGAATTTAAGTCTCCAGCGAGGGTTGAGGTATAAATGGACGTAGTGTGTAGCAGGCACTCAGTAGCTATTCGTGAGCTCTGGTGTGTTGTGAGCCCTAGCGGCAAGGGAACCTGGGTCTGGATCCCCACTTCAGCTCTCAGCAGCCGAGCAGTCTCAGGCAGGTCTTGTGACCCCTCAGCACCTCTGATTCTGCAAATGTAAACGGGTGATGCTGACAGCACCCGAGTCACAGGGCAGCCAGGCGATCGGAGCCCCGGCCGTGACATGCTGAGGGAGGCGCACTGAGGGCGCGTAGGTGTTTGGCCTGGTGAGGAGGTGGCCCTTCCCGGGTCTCCGTCCCCTCCCAGCCCCACCGGGAGGCGCCAGGGCAGGTGTGGGCCTTCTGTGGATGGGGCCCGCCTGTTCGGGTGTGCAGGCGCTCCCGTGTCCCAGGCCCTGGCCGCCAGCTCACACCACGGCTGCGGCATGCGGTGGGGCGGGCCCGACTGAGCAGCCAGGGAGGCGGCACTGTTTGTTGGCCTTGGAAGGCCTGAATATTTTTATTTGCAAATGAGAAATAAGAAACATTTGCACAGGCTAGATCAGCATGATTTCATCCTCAGTGCCCCCTCCAGCTCCCCACTGGGAGCCCAGCAGGACATGGACGCCTGTAGGAGTTCGGATGACTGCACGGCCATGACCTGGGCTAAAACTGAGCAAGGGTGTGCTGGGATGGCTGCCGGAGAGGCGTCGGGTCTGCCCGCCTGCTCCCCGAGGGCCCCATAGCTGGGCACAGAGCAGAGGTCTGGGCTGGGGCTGGCCTCACCCCCCACTTGCCCCCAGGACAGGAATAGTGTGCAGGGGAGCTCATGTGGAGGGCGTCTGTGGCATGGGAGGAATGATCCCAGCTCACCTGCACGGGGCGCCGCTTGCATACAGCCTACTGTGTGCAATTAATTGAGGGGGGGTATTAATAGTACGCAGTGCCAGGCAAACTGGCTCAGCCACTCTGCAAGACACGGGGTGATTCTTACAGAACTAAATATACCCTCACCATTCAGTCCAGCTATCGCCATCCTGGGTGTTTACCCAAAGGAGTTGAAAACCACGTCCACACAGAAATCTGCCCGGGAATATTTATAGCAGTTTTAGTCATTGGCAAAACTTGGAAGCAATTGAGATGTCCTTCGGGAGGTGGATGGACAAGTTGTGGGCCGTCCACACAACGAATATTATTCAGCAGTAAAAGGAAATGAGCTGTCAGGCCATGAAGAGACCTTCAGGAACCGTAACTGCACGTCACTAAGTGAAAGAAGGCATTCTGAGAGGCTCCATGCCGTAAGATTCCAACTCTGTGACCCTGGAACAAGCAGAAGCATGGAGACCATCTGAGGCTGGGTCAGGAGGTGGAGGTTTGAGCAGCCCCAGGACGGGATGCTCACAGTGGCCTGAACCTGACAGTTTCCTGCCCAGACCTCAGAAGGAATCCTGGGGTCCGCGCCCGCACAGCAGATGCACCTTACCTTCCCGCGGACGACCAAGAGCTTCCCATGGGTTTTTATTAGAAACAATTGGAGGGCCCAGCTGCTCCAAAAACATTTTGAGTTGCACATTTTTCACATTCCTCCTCAACCTGACACGGCCGGGACAGTGTCATTTAAAAAAAAAAAATAATAAATCTGGTATTCGCAATAAAAAAAAAAAATCACAGCCTTCCTTTCCTTGACTCATTTCCTGTGGTGTTTCCCGGGCCTAATCGAAGTCTGCCAGGCTGCGGGCAGAGGAAGCCAGACTCCCCTGCATCAGGGCGAAGCTGAGTGTGGAGAATGGTGTTTTTGTTCAGAGGGGAGGGAAGGGCTGGTGGCGACGGGGCTTCCCCTACCGCAGCCGAAAAGCACAACCAGAGGCCCAAAGGGAAACATCCTGATATGGGGCATCTGACTCAGCCTCGAGTCCGGAGGAGGACTGGAGCGGGCAGCGCCTGCGCGGTGCCTCTCCCCGTGGCTCCCGCAGCCCCCTCCTCGGCTTCGCAAGGACCACCAACGCTCAGAGGGAAGTGACTGTCCTCAGAGATGCTCCTCTGGGGGCAGAGGAGCAAAATGCTCACCCCAAGTGTGACTCTCCATGAAGCCCACCACCAGGCACTCTGGCGGGGAGGACACATTTAAGGAACGCCCACCCCGCCCTGGTGGGTGATGAAGGGGCCCCCTGCTCCTGTGCTGGCCTTCTGCGTCAGCAGTGGTAGTCACGGCAGCCTCGTGTCGGGTGTGGACCGTGCAACAGGCACTTTACAGGCATTCCCTCATTATGTCCTCAAAACAACCTCGTAAGGTGGAAAACACGGCTGCTGCTGCCGTTTTGACAGAGGAAGGGCTCAGAGAAATGGAGCATCTGATCAAGAAATCGCACACGGCCTTGAGGGAAGGCATGTGGCCAGGCTGGGGTTGAGGGGACAGCTGGCAGGACGGAGGTCTCACCATGGAAGTCACCGGGATGCTTGGCAAATGTTGACAAACAGGCACTGCCTTTGAAAAGAGAGACGTTGGCTTTAAACACATGGAGTTAAAGGACTGAAAACAGCCGTTGATGGGCTCTTCTAAGCAGCGTGACCATTATACGCATTCTGGCAAATGGTGGCAAATATCCACCTCTCCCGTGACCCAGCATATACACCCACAAGAAGTGAATCTATACACCTGCCAAAGACTCATATGGGACCAAAAGGGCCATAGCAGCTTCATGCATGATAACCCCACACGTGCATCAGTCATGGAATGAACAAGTGAGCTGAAGTATACTCATATAATGGACTAGAGTTCCGGCGATAAAAAAGAAAAGAACCCCACTGCTCACACCTGAAATGAGTCCACAGGCTAGCGATGAGCACAGAGAGTGATTTTACAAGGGTCCCCAGTGTGGGTTCCACTCGTGTGACATCCAGGAGCAGGCAGTGCTTGTCTAGGGTGACAGAGGTGAGGGGAGTGGCGACCGCTGAGGAGACGCACAGAGAGCCTGGGGTGCTCGCAGTAACCCTCTCTGGACATGGGTGGTGACTATGCCGGGTCTACTTACATAATAATTCATTAGGCTGTACACTTAACAACTGTACACTTTACTGTGTATTTATAATGCTTCCATTAAAATTAAGGAAAAAGCATGGGTATTTCCCTCAACTGATGTATAACCTGGCTGGGGTGATTGGTGTACTCCTGGGGGTTCAAAGAAGGGCTGAATCAGTAGAGATGGGGCGGGGCAGGAAGGGGACATTGAAGCCGAAGTTTTAGAGCCTCCTTCAGAACCAGTTGGTTCACGAGGGAATCTCTGCCTTCGTGTGGTGCTTCCGAGGGGCGCGTCATTGTGTGCGTGCATGAATCTCTCTCCCGCTCCCTCCCTCCATGTGTGTCTGATTTGAAGTTTTATATACTTGCACTAAATACAAGAAGTTTAATCTAAAATTTCATTGGCATTGTTACCATCCATGGTCTGAGATGACGAGGCAGTCATTGCATGGGTCGTCTTTTCCCTGGACACTTAAATGTCCCCGTGGCCTCTGACCCCGCTGGTGTATGTTTAGACAGAGGGCAGGAGAGCGAGCTTGCCCCTGGCGTGGGGGGCAGTCTGTGAAGATGCTGCCACTTTGACATTCACAGTGCAGGTGAGCAGCCAGAGCATATGGACGGGGACTGAGCACACCGCCTCCTGGAAGTCCTCTTCCCGGCTAGCTATCTCAGGAGCCCTTTGTAAAGCACGCTGAAACTAAACATGGCCCCTGAGAAGGTGGGTTGTGGATCGGTTTTGCCAGCCTTGAAAAGGTCATTCCCTAACTGTTCAGAGCAAGTCAGACAAGAAATTAAAAACTGTCAAGTGTGAGGCATATTGGGTAAGGTAGTAAGAGAACATTGCCTTTATATTTTTTTCTTTCTCTCACTAAACTAAGGATCTGAGCATATCTAAACCTAAGATCCATTCTTTAGTTAAGATGGTCATTATTGGAGAGTCTACACCAAGCTCATGTCATCCCACTTGGGCTGGAAAAAAATCACTCCACTAAACTGAATGCTCTGGTTAGTAAAGGCACCACATGGACCCTGTAGGGGTGACTCATTTCCAATCAGCGAAATTGAAGTTTACCAAGTCAAGAAACATTCAGCGAGAAGCTATTATGATCCATGCCCTGTGATAATGGGGCATGGATGACAATGACACCGTCGGTGACCTCGAGGGACTCTGGGTTTCACATCTCAGCCATCCAGCCTTTCCCCCCAGAAAGGAGAGGCCAGCTCACAGTGCAGGAGGGGGATTGGGTCATTCTTCTGAGCCATGATGGCAAACGTCAATCCCTTTGTGCTATGTATGCGTGGAAGGAGCCGCTCAGCGTTTCTGGTTGTCATCTGGTACCAAGTTCACACCCGTGGGCTTGTAGATGGATGTCATGTCAGTGAATGGATATCCTTGAAAAGGCTGGAATTCATACACATCATTCAGGGAGAGTTTTAGCGATAAGCCAGGTTACTCTTTCCTTTGTGGCCTGAATTATGGTAACTATAGAATTTCATTGCATTTATTAATATGCAAAACTCTTTTCAACTGCATGGCAAAACCCTGAAAAGCCAATACTGTGGTTCGATTGGCTCCAGTTCTGCAGTGCCTGGCCCCTCACGGACACTTAATAAGTATTTGGGGAAAGAGTTCATGAACAAATGAGTGTGTGTTGGTGACCAAATGTACTCGGGAAAACTAGCACTTCTAAGATTTGTTTTCTCATCTGGAAATTGAGGCTGAGATGAATGCACTACCCCATCGGGTCCTCGTGAGGGTCAGCTGCTCTGAGGCAGGTCCTAAGCTGAGCACAGCGCTTGGGGACACAGAGGAAGCATTCAGTAAGAGGGTCGGGGGACGGTGGTGATGGCGGTAACAGCCACAGTCCTGGAGGAAGGGGGTGGGGAGGAACTTACTCTGGACGGCCACCAGCCAGCCAGTGTTGGGGCTGGAATTCTGTGTCCAGCCTGAACTCCAGAGCAGTTTCTCTGGAGCCTAAGACAAGCGAGGAGCCGAGGACCCTGCCTTGGAACTCCGTGTGAACTCACCCTAGCGGGATGGGGTCAAACTCTGGGCAGGGGACCGGCTCATTAAACAAATGACCTAATTTAGTACTTAAGACACCTAGAATTTACTATACTAATTTGTCAAGTCATCCAGAGCGACCAGACCACGAACGGTTAGCTGGGTAGGTTTTAATGGAGTTACAGATAAAATTCAGACCGACTACCCAGTCAGAGGTTCAGCTGAAGCAGAGCCTACGATTTAGTCTATGGGACGCTGAGGAGACTTTTATGGGCCGGCATAAATCTTTCGAGCAACTCTTTCATCCTGTGCTTTCCATTTTTAGCACCTCTCAAGGAGAATGGTTTATGGAATGGGGAGCCGGAAGTAGGAAGCAGAAGCGGAGAGAGTCTATTGTGGACGTGGCCCCTGAGAAGCGTGTCCAGGCTCGGCGTCCTCGGTGAGCCGCCGTGGGGATGGGTCGTCCCACTTGCTAGCTGGCGGCAGAGGCCCAACGGATGAGGTGCGTTTGTCCGTCATCCGGCATTAAACGTCAGCTACAGGTCCATACAAATATTGCTGAAAGGGTGGCGGCCTTGGAAATCTGTTCTTTCAATTAACTCTTAAAATCTGAACCTCTAATTATGCCTCCTTGTATGACCAAGGCCATCCATGTTTGTCATTCTCTGGCAGACCAAGCAGAAAGGACTCGGACCTCGTCCGTTTTGCTGTCCGAAGAAGGACAGTGGAAGCAGTTACTGGAGGCGTGTCCTTGGGGCGCTTTCATCCATCCGATCGCTGGACAGCTGTCTGTTTACATGGTGAGAATCGCCAAGCTCCCCATTTAAGGATCCATCTGGTTCTTACATCAGGCTAAGCCATAATATTAAGGAGCAGGCCGAAACACACCAGGGAGATGCGAAAACTTAGGAACGAGCGTGTTTATATTGTATTTGCATTAATGCTTCCTAGAGTTTATTTTCAAAGTGAAGAAAGAACAATGCATAGTAGGCTATTAAACCCACACATAATCCGTTTAAAGTTAGGGGCATGCTCCGAAGCCCCTCGCTCTCCTTCTGTTTTGAAGGGTCCACTTGAGGAGGGGGTTGGGGCGGGGGACGGACGGTGGTGTGCTCTGCTCGGGCTTTGGCCTGCCCCTGAGGCCGCTGCTGCTGGTCATATGGAATGGATTAGGGCTTCTCTCACACTGTCAACTTGGGTGTTCTGTGCACAGCCTGTTTTTGCTGGGGTCTTGGCTTTGCTTTTTATAACGGCAGGAAGTGCCCCTCTCGGACCACATGTGAAATCGTGTGGGAACGGTTGGGAGGGGGTGGGGGGCTGGAGAGGACGGTGAGTGGGGCGTGGAGATGAACAGGCCTCCCCTGAAATACATGGTGGCGGGGAGGGGATGCGCGCTGGCCAATTTAACTTTATGGGGCCTGGGTGGCAGGGGGATGGGGAGGTGGGGGCTTTCTTGATGAAGCCCGCCTGTCCCTAATAGATCTGCCCCTAATATTTCACAATACCGCATAGAATCGTGGAGGGACCATTAAAGCATGAGGGATCGCAGCTGCTGTTTAATTTGTTCTAAATTTCCTGCCGGCCTCACCAGACGTGTACAGGAAATGGGCGGTGAATGTTTAATAGGTCATACCTAACCAGACAATTAACAGGTGCTGCCATTTAGAAAATCCCAAACTGTGTATGTGCATATCCAGGACTGAATCAAGTCCCCAGGTTTCCTCTGTTTGCATAAAGGCCGGGTGTGATGTCATGGGGTGGGGTCCCACAGCGGGGCTTCATAGAATAAATCTGGAGAGTGGAGCCCACCTCCATCCACTGGGGCCAGCCCTGCCCTTCTACATCCAACAACTCTGAGCCTGGTTCTCAGCAGCAAGTGGGTGCCTGGGAGCCAGGAGCGTCCAGGGTCATGGACAAGGGTGCGCTCACCTGTGGCTGCTTCACCCACCTGTCCTCTCCAGTGAGGATGGGCCCGACAGAGAACAAAGAGGGCGCAGAGTCCCTTCAAAGGTGTCAGAGCACTCGGAGGGGACCCAGTGTCCAACTGAGCTAGAGATAGGGTGACAAGGAGGGTGTGTGTGTGCGTGTGTGTGCTGTGTACCTAAGGGGTGAGGCAGGGAACCTGGCCTCCCCAGGGCCCTGCAGCTCTGTAGTGATCTTCTGGACCCCGGGTTCTGCCACAGCGCCTCCAGATCCATTCCTCCAACCCTAGGGGCCAGTGTAGGGTCGCCTCCCCTTTCACAGAGAGGAAACGGAGGCGCCAACAGACTCAGAACCTCGCCCGGGGCGGCAGAGCTAGCTGGTCCTGGAGCTGGGATCTGAGCCTGCCTTGGACCGTGTCGCCTAAGGACGCGCCAGGAGATCAGCCCAGGGTCCCCCAGCCGGCGCTGGTGCCGTTTCCCTTGAGCTTTCCTCTATGGAATAGGTTTTCTTAGAAAAATCAGCGTTATGCTCTCTGTGTAGTTACAAAGCTTTGTGACCTTGAACTTATAATCACTGTTATATGGGGATTTCTTCCTGGTCACTTGCAAAAGTGTGGTTTTTAAATGGCAGCAAATACCCAACCAGTACATGTGTCTTGCCGGCATCAATCCCTTCTTCTCTGACACTGAGGCTATTTGGGTTTCTCTTATTTATAAACCCCTCTAAAATGTGTATCCTGGTCATTTCAGTGCTTTTTATAGTTAGAGCGAGGGAAGGGCGGGCATGCACATCCTCACGTGGCCGGGAGGACGGGACATCGTGGTCTCCAGCCGGTTCAGGGAGGGAGCGGATGCTGCGGGCCACTGCGGTGGGCTCGGCCGAGAGGGCCGGGGGCTGGATTGGGGTCTGTACTGAGCGTTATCGATTTCACCCTGGACGATCCCATCGATTGATTAACTGGTCACAATTATCCTCAGGAAGGAAGGCCGGGCCAACAGGGGAGCGATCAGGGCTGCACAGGAACAGGGAGAAAGGGCAGGGTGGGACTGGGAGTGGCCGGCCGGCAAGCCCAGGGGCACAACACCTTGGTCAGACTGTTTGCACACCCGGTGGGCTCCTAAGACTCTGTATCACTGTGGATAAGAAAGGAATCAAACCTAGTATGTCCTCAGCCACCCTGGCTGCTCAAAGTGTGGCCCTCAACCTCGGCGCCAACATCACACCCGCTCTTGTTAGAAACGCGGTCTCGTGATGCACAGGACCAAGACCTGAGGCCCGTGTGCCTAGTGACTCCACGTTCAAAGCCCCTCGGTAGACATGCATGGAAAGAAACTCAGCCTGACAGCTCAGCAGGGGTATTTTGCTCTCCCATGAAAGGATCCACAGATAGTTTAGGCTCAAGCCGGTCTTTCCAATGCATGTTGGATGACCTGAAAACTCTAGGCATTTAAGCAAAGGGTTTTGCATTTCTGATAGTGAGGACAGTCCCTTGTGAGGTTCTCAGACAATCTGGCAGTAACCTGACCTGTCTATGCCACCGTTGTGTTTACTGACCATCTGACAGTGAGAGGTCGCCTTCACATTTCTTGGTTTGCTTGGCAGCATAAAATTCAGAGCTGGAAGTATGGCAGGCTAGCCACTCCGGTTTGCCTGGATTGAGAGGCTTCCTGAAACATGGGGCTTTCAGTGATAAGAGCAAACTGGGATGATGGTCACCCAGCTGGAATGCATGTTCGAGGTACCCCCTCTGAGGCTCTTCTCTTACAGAGGAAGTCTCTGAAGATGCCCAGGACTCCCCAGAAGTTTCCACAGCTGGTCAGAGTCTGCTTGAACATGCCCCCCACCCCCGCAGTCCCCTTACCCCCATGCACCATGCCTCAGCAATCCCATGCAAACATCTGGATGGAAATTATTGCAGTGGCTACTAGGAGATCCTCAGCTCCATTTCTCCCTGGTATTACCTGCATGAAGTTCATTTCTACCGGAGTTCAAAAGATGGCTTAAAAACAACATCTGAAAAGTCTTCTAATAGTCCATGACTAATGGGCTGGACTCAGCTATCCAGTAAATCGTCTGCTCTGTGGAGCAGTTACAGTGAAGATCCTCAGACACCTTTCTTGGCACTCGATGCACGTGTAAACCAGCTCTCATTAATGACAGGACGCAATCGGTGACACTGAGCAGGCCTCTGCCTGCTGTCCTCTTCACACTTGGAAGTCAGCTGCTAATAGCGGTGCTGACTACTGACATGAAAACAGGTGATGGGTTATATAGACATGTCTAATTTCAAGCAGTTGATGTCAGTTGTCATTTCTGCCAGAAGGCTTCTTCTGCTGTTCTTGGTCATGGCAGAGTGGCCTCACTGGTTTGACTGTGGCCCTGGGGCATGGTGACATCCCTACCGGAGAGATTTTAATGTCCTACAGCAGAAGGTGTCAATGGGATTGGGAGCTGAATCATCCAGCAGATGTGTTTAAATTTAAAAACCTGTTTCATAACACTTAAAAGTAGGATATTTTCTTTAAAACCTCGATCTCCAGCTCTTGCTGACAAGTTGGAAGATCTGCCTACAGCTGGACATTCCACGTGCCCCCAGTTGGCTGGACATGGGTGGTGGCTGTTCATTGTGCCCCAGTCCCCACCACTCTCTGTCACCTCACACCTGGCCTGCTTTGTTTATTGACATCACATGTCTGGCTTCTGTACACATTTGAATCTGTGAGCCAGTGACAGAGTCTCATTTGATTTTTAAACATCTTTAATAGGAGAACAGAGATGGATTTAGAGGTTCCAAGGAGTGTAGGAAGGGCTCCTGCCTGGAGGTGGAGGGTCCTGCGTGTGCCTGGGCTCCATGGCCTCTGATCCAGGTGTGTGGAAGGAGAGCAGGTCCGCGTCATGCTGGCTGTCCTAGACCCCATCCAGTCCACAGCCCAGCCTCTCTGTTGTACGCCTTGGGCTTTCTGCCCCTTGCCTCCTTCCCAGGGTGGGAAAATGATGGGACAAAAGCTAACATGAAAGTGTCTGGATCTGGTGGGGCCTGGACTCAGGACTAGCTGCCCAGCTCTTCAGTTTACAGAGAGGGTGGCGGGGCGGGGGGCAGGTCATCTCCGAGGATGCTTTTCTTTCTGACAGTCTGAGCATCCTGGGGACATGGCCAGTGTCCCCACAGCCTGGGGAGAGTTGAGGGTTCAACGTGGAGTGGGTGGGAGGGAGGGCGGGAGGGCAGGAAGGGGTGGGGGCTGGCATGTTCTCGCTGGGATTTCAGCCCCAGCTCCCTACCTCCTCGCTGGGTGACCTCAAGTAAGCGTCTTCATCTCTCTTTATCCAGTTTCTTTATCTGTCAAACTCGACAACAGTACTTATCTTGGAAGAGTTCTTGTTGAAAGAAATATGATCACGAATGTAAAGGACTTAGAGCCTAGTAGCGGCCCTCACGAGCTAGCAGGTGTGGCCACCATAAATGCGGGGTCCCAAGGCAAACCTCCCTCGGGCTAGGCTCGCTGCTCCTTGGCACCGGCCGCTCCTCCTGCCCCACTGGTGGTGGGCCTCCCAGGTGCGGGTGGTCGGCAGCGGCCAGCAGAGCTCACGGAGCAGGAGGCCTGCTCACCGTTCCAGGCCCCACCACTGAAGAGGATGCCGGACCAAAGGACCTCGTGCAGGGCTTCTAGATGTTTGGGAGGGGGCGCCACCCCCCACGAGTGTGGCTGGGCCTGACCCAGCTCTCCAGGGGTCTCCTCCACCTTCTCCTGCGCTACCTCCACCCCACTGGGTACTCGGCCAGCTGCTGGGTCAGGCTGCAAATGCTGGGCTCACACAGAGAACAGCCCCCATCAGCAGCACCTCTGTTCTTCCCTTTGGAGCCCGGGGGACTCTGTGTGTGTGCAGCTGAAAATGTACGTGGTGTGGAGTGGGCAGGCTGGCTCCGGGCACTGTGGCCGGATCGAGGGCGGAAGTGCCAGGAGTCTCACTGGAGAGCCCGTGGACGGCAGCCTTCAAATGCAATTTCTCTGATGTGAGAGGTTTGGAAAGGCTTCAGATAACCCTTTGACACCCTGGACTCAGAGCCTGGCTCCCCCTGGAACTGTGGCCCGCCCGCCCCGGGAGGACTTCTAAGCTCATGGAGCATCTTGGGTGAGCCCATCCCTGGCTCGCTCCAGACCCGGCTGGTGGAACCCCAGAGCCTTGGACGAGCAGTCACACCTTTCCATGCCTTTTGACTCAGGAGTGACTTGCAAGCTGCCACTAATTGGATTTGACTTTGGATGGCTCCCTGCAGGCCTGGAGGATCGCAAAGGGCCACCTAGCCTGGGGTTGGCGACAAGCCTAAGCCTTTGCAAGGCCGAGAGGTTGGGCATGAAATGACCCAATGCTCTTACCTTCGGAAGGTTGGGTAGCTTGGGGAGGAGGGAGAAAGAAGCCAAGGTACTTTGTGGCAAATGCCCTTGTGTCAGGCGGGGCAGGCGGGGCGGCTGGAGGAAAGGCCGTTTGTCCCTCAGCTGGAAGCTGAGCTGGATACACACCTGCAACCTGCCTGCACGTGAGCCACGTGCTTCTCCTTCCTGTGCATGTAGCAGGAGAGGAGGGATGGACAGAGAGGCTGTGGATGGGTACAGAGCACAAAGCCCCAAAGAGCACCAGAGTATGAAATGCACCCACCCAGCAAACGTTTCTGGAACGTCTCTGCTATGCGAAAACCTGTGCCGCAGCAGACAGGAAGCAGGAAAAGCTCCTCCTTCCAGTGTTGCAGGATTTCAGGATTGCAGAATAGGATGCTGGATGTACGGGCTTCAGGCCCAGATCTGAGTGGGAATCCTGCACCAGCCATTTACTCTGTGGGAACTGAGGCAGGCCCCGGGCCCCCTTGAGCCCCAGTTTCTACCTCTTGGAGGTGTCCTGAGGGTCCGAGGATCTGAGACGTGTGAAGCCTTCAGCAGGGGTGAGCCCTCGGGAAGTAGCAGAGGCCGTGGGAGCCATGACGGCGGCCTGGCGGGGATGTGACACACGTATGTGCGTCTGTGTGTGGATCCTGGGGTTGTCTGGAGCAGACACAGGTGCTGTGTCCTCACATTGCTTTGTTCTCACCATCACCACAGTGCCCATCACGGTGCGGTGACCGCTGGGCCCCACACTGGCCCAGGGACGTCCACACGCACACTCCCAGCCCGCTCTCCCACCACCCACCGCTGCTGCCTTTCCAGCAGGCTGTACGATTTACTTCCTCTCTGTTGGCACCAGAGTGCCAGCTCCAGGAGAGTAGGGCACTTGTCATTTCTGATTGCCAATTTATGCCCAGTGCTCAGACACATTCTCTGTGTATAAACGCCAGCAGCACTTGACACAGAGTAGCTGCTCAATAAAACACTGTGGAGGGATTAATGAATAACTTACCGATGATACTCTGCGAAGTTACTGAGCAGACTCTAGTGGAGGCGGGAAAGCCGACAGAGACAATACCACTCACACAGAGGACAGGCATGCCCTGAGTCAGCCCTGCATGAGTCCCTGGCCTGTGCCTCCACTTCTCGTCTGCAGGATCGGCAGGTTACTTAACTTCCCTACGTCTCAGCTAGCACATACGAATGGGAATAACAACAGGGCCTGTCTGGTGAGATGCGGGGGAGTCAATTGAGATGATGGTGTGAAAATTGCTTGGCACTCGACTCATGGGATGTGTGACCACAACCGTTGTTTGGACCACGGTGTCCACTGCTGCTGGGCTGTGGGGGACAGCCGTGTGCTTCTTGGCATCAGCTGTCTTGTTCCGCTGTTACTCCCTGCCTGACTCCCCGTGTTGCTGTCTGCCTTGGCAGTCACGGTGGAAGCGTCCTTCACATCGGTGCTGAGAAACCTCAGCCTGTGGAGTATTTAGTCTGCTGCTTACGCCATGGGCAATGTGGCTTCCTTCACTCCTCTGCAGCGAGTGCCCCCGTGACCCACCTCTGCCCCTCTGCCCCCAGGTTGTCCACAGAAATGCAGCTCCGGCGGCAGTGTCTTCCTAAGGAATGCCGTGCACACGGAGGGACAGGCTCTGACCTGAGCGCAAATCGGTGGAGTGTGGACTCGCACTGCCCAGGCGCAGATTTACAAAGCACCTACTCTTTGCGATGTGGCTTGGGCCACTCCATCCACTGCCCTCTGGTCTAGGATGCCTGGAGGAGCCCCTACCCTCTACCTGGCCGCATCTGGGACTCATTGGTGTGGCCACGACAGTTTGTTTACATGTAATTTCTGGCTAAGACTTGAAAGTTGAACTACCGCTCCATTCTCTAAACAGCCACTACTGTCGTACAAAAAGCAGGCCATCTCCCAGCTTGGTTGTTGGACCAAAATATCTATTCCCAGCGCACCTCGTGAGAGAAATCAAAGGGGCTTGTTTACTCCCAAATGAAAACTTGTGAAGTTCAGAACCCTGCGGGACTGGCTGTTTCTCGACAAGGAAAATGCGGGCTGGGAAGCCGAGTAAGCGCGCAGACTTGTTTACGGAGACCGCCCTCCCTGGTTGGGAGTCAGACATCCTGAGCCCCTCGGGCAGGTGGTGGCGGGGGTCCCCCAGCCGGGAGCAGGGCTGTGCCGGGGAGGTGAGGGTTGGCAGCCTCCCCCGCGGCCCATCCCGCAGTCAGGACCTCTCTGGTTCCTGGCTCTTCTCTCTCCTTCCTCCTGGAGAAGGCGCCCAGGCTGGGCGGGTTCTGAGAGAAAGTCTCCTTTGTTTCTCCTGCAAATGTTTTCCTTAGAAAGGGGATTCTCCTGTGTGTGTCATCCTGACCTCATGAAGCCCCGGTCATCGGGTTTCAGGACCAGGATTTGGACAGCTGCACACGCTGATTTGATCAGGTATCTGAGCAGGGCCGCGGCTGGCCTGGCCCAGGGAGGCCCCGGTGCACCCTGCTGCAGGCACAGGGGTGGGCTCTGCTTATCATGCATCTGGTCGTGCCTCCGGGGTGGGTGGAGGTGGCTGGGGGGAGGGGCTGGGGCTTTGGACTTCCAGTTCCCCTTCCTGGGCGCAGTGGGGTCCATAGGACTCCATCCAACACAGCTCTTGAGGCTGGGGGGGAGCGAGTTGTGGGACGGCCTAACAAATCATGTACAGGTGTTTCCAAAATGAGGCCAGGAGCCCCTCAATGCCAATGCTTCCTGCAGGCTGTGGGTGCGGGCTTCTGTCCACACAGAGTCAGCCTGACACCTCGCCTGTGAGCCATTGGGGGGCTCCTAGGGCTGCCAGTCACAAAGGGCCACAGACTGAGGTCTTCTAACGACAGGAACTCGTAGCTCTGGAGGCCAGAGGTCTGCGATCGAGTGGAGGGCAGGGCCGCACTCCTTCCCTGTGCCCTAGGGGTGGGCCCTGCTGCGTCTTCCCCCTTCTGGAGTTGCCCACCGTTCTTGGCTTGCCGCTGTGTCACTCCCAACTCTGCTGCTGTGGTCACACACGTGTTTTCCCTCTGTGTTTGCTGGCGTCCAAATCTTCCCCTTTATTAGGACACCAGTCGCTGGATGAGGGCCACCCTGATCCAGCCTGATCTCATCATCTTAACTCAACTCCATCTGCCAAGACCCTGTTTCCAAATAAGATCATGTGGACAGCTCCTAGGGGTCAGGCCTTGAGCACACTTTGGGGGTCAAAGTTCAACCCAGTGCAGAGCTGTTCTCCACAAGCACCCTTTATGCTTTGATGTCTCAGTGTCTCATCTGTAAAATGGGGATAATAGTCTATCCTTCCTCATTGGGCTGATGCGCGACTATATTGGTTCAGAGCCGTGCTTGATACTTGGCAGAAAGGGCACCAGGGATGTGTGAGGATGTATATGCCCTTCCTGTTATCAGCCACAGGGCTCCAAGACACCGGGGAAGGGAGAGGGTCAGAGTCAAGCTCATGTCATACATTTCCAGGGCCTCTGCTTGCCGGTAGAATAAAACCTGAGTCGTCCCCAGGCCTCACTCTGCTCCCCAGGCCCTGGCTTTTCCTCTCAATGTGATACGTGCCTTGGGACTTTCTTCCAGGCCGATCGCTGATCCCACCGCCGGGCAGGCCCTTCCCCAGCTCTCCGGTGGCCGGGCATCTTCTCCCCGCCAGGCTGTCTCTTGCTGGGTGATGCTCGGGCACGGCTCTTGCCGTGAGGTGCTATGCCCTCAGTTTGATTTCTTCCCTGCGCTCACACAGCCGTTGGGTGGCACTGGCCAGTGTTTGCTATTATCTGAACGCATCTAGAACATAAACCCCACGCGGGCGGGAACTGGCTAGGCTCTCCTTCTCGGGGTGGGCCCGGCACCAGGGGGCACTCAGGGTCCTGAACAGACGACTGGGTGGGTGTGCTTGGATCGGCTGAGCCCCTGCCAGCGGCGTGCCGTCTTGTTGGGGTTTTCATCTGGGGCCTGCCGGAAAGAGCAGATGCGTGGAAAAGCCCAGTGAGGCTCACCCAGCCTCAGGCTTCCCCGTTCTATTTGTTTCCATTGAAGTTCTTATTTTGAAAAACACTGGGTCCTACCTGCGTAAAAATTGCCAGATATCACACTAAACTCACCCATTTCCATCACCTGGAGTCACCTGCTGGCAGCATTGGCTGTATTCGCTCTTTCCCTCCTTCTCTCATCGTCAACATCCTCGTGATAATTTCTTGTCTCTTTGCTTTAGCTTAACTTCCTGAAAGTAGCTTGAGGGCTGTGCTGCTTTCTGCCGGAGCGTGTCTCCCGGAACAGGGGCCTTCCGCACAGCACACGGGCCCCGGGGCCCTGCTGGAGGTGTGCGCTGAGATCTCTGCATGCGTCCAGGGCTGGGCTCCTTGGCAGCTTCTCGGTTCGGCCTTCACCCTGGGGCCCCACGTGGCAGCCGTGTACGGCGCATGAGTCTCCTTTAACCTGGAAGATTCCTCAGCCTGCCTTGTCTTTCATTTCACTGATGTTTGGCAGGAGTGCAGACCACGCTTTGGTGGCTTGCCCCTCTATTTGAGCTTGTCTGACAGGATGTAACCGATCTTACACATTTTTGGAAATCCAGGGTTTTCAGCAATGAGGGAATTTTCCATTATAAAAAAAGACCTCACCTTTCAAAACATTAATAAATTGAACAACCTTGGGCCTAAATGCCACATGGCACGTTATGCAGCGTCCACGCCACAGCCTCCAGTCTCTGGGCCTCTGAGTGTGTCACGGCGAGAGGGAGCTGCCCCCTAGCTCACCGTGTGACTGTCACTGCCGTGGGCCTCGGAGGACAGGAGCAGGGAAGGGGTTGGGGAAGAATATGTTTCCCAAGTGGCAGAGCCCAGAAGGCATGATTCTTTCCCTCCAAATTCATAAAAGACTGTAAATAAATGCTTCCGCTGCCAGGGGGAGGGGTGCACCAAGGGAGGACAGCCCCTAAATGGGGGTAGCCGGCGCGTGGCACGGGTCTGTGCAAAAGCAGAAGGAACTGGCGCTAAGGGGGCACTGCCCCGAGGTGGCCCTGGAGCCTGTCCACGCAGGGCTTAGCGTGGTGACATTTCTCAGGAACTCAGGTGCTGACAGCTCTCCGCGGTGGGAACGGCAGCCTCAGAGAGCAGGGAGGCCGTGCCCGTGTGGGTGGCGGGCCTGGGCCAGGATGCCTCGCTGGGACCTGCCCTAACCCCCTAAGTCAGAGCTGTGATTTTCCGAGTTTAGACACGGCCACGTTCAATGCTGACCACCCAGTAGGTGCCATGTTCCTATACGTGGAATAAATCCATAAATTATTGGATAAATGTGAAGTAACTGTTTTTGTTCTTCTCAACTAATTCTTGGCCTCATTCTCCAGATCAGAGCTTCTTGACCCTGTTAAGCAGATATCCCCTCTGAGAAACACAGAAGCATGCCCTACCACATGCCGGTTTATACGCCTGCTCCCCCAAAGGGCTGCAGAAAATAAGTTCTCCATAATAATTATGATCCCACCTAAACATCTCCACCAACCAAAATTGTTTTGTCACTGTTTCCAAGTAATATAATGCAAACATGACATAATATTGTAAAATGTAATAGATTTTCCTATTCTACATCTCTACTCTAGAGGTTGTGACTGTCCCGAAAGTGGGGAGCACATGACACCCCTCTCTGGAGCATCTCCTACCTAAGTGTTATTCTGGTTGAGGAGCCCTGGGAGGGCCTGACCGCAGGCGAGCTGGCATCATGGTCCCTGATCTGGACTTTTCACCACGAGGCTGGTTTCTGGGTCCAAATCTCAGGAGACCAGCCCCAGGGGGCCCGCTCACAGCTCCCGACGCCTGGCGGCTTGCAGCCACGCTTCTCCCACATGGGAGAAGTGCTGACCTGTGGAAGTAGAAAACAGACCACCGGGGGAGCCAGCTGCCAAAAAACGCCCAACTTCAAATGAAATCATGCTTGGTCCTAAAAAACAAACAACAAAAAAGGCATTCGGGGTGAGCCGGGCTGTTTATCTCCATATCCACAATGTGTTTGTTGATAAATATCTTACTTGGAAACTTTCTTCCACAGAGATTAAGACAAATTTTCCAGTTAATAATTACAGGTATTAGAAAACTGTCCGCTGATTTGGCTACGAGACAACATGGGGAGGGTTTCCTCTTCATTTTTTGCCTTTGTAATGAGAGCGTCGGCCGATTTCAAACGAGATCAAGTAGAATAGCGGATTTGGATTAGCCAACATAATGGTCCAACGTGCTCAATTAACTGTGAAATCTTCTAATTTCATTCAGGTATATAAATAAAACATGCCGAGGGCATCTGATGGCACGTTTTCAACCAGCTTTAAGGAGGCTTCCAGCTGGGATAAGAGATCGTTCCGAACGTGGGCGCTGGAGCCAGACGCTTAGGTCCAGAGGCCACCCTGGCGCTCCCTGGGTCAGCTTGCCCCTGTCTGCGCACCAGTTTGCTCCTCTGAACAGAGGCCATAGTGATCATAGCATCCACAATGTGGGCTGGGAGACTACAAATTTAATGGGCACAATTGCTTCGCTCAGTTCTGGGCACATGGACAGTATGTAGTGGAAGTTAGAGATGATGATGGAGGTGGTGACGAGGCCCTTCAGGTGCACCGTGTGCTTTGTGCCTGTAGGTGCCATGCAAGTGCAACATGAATGGACTTGGTGGATTCTCCCAGAATCATTGTTATCCCTGTCTTCTGCTGACAGTAGAAGAGGCATAAGGGACCCCCCCACTGCCAGATGGACCGAGCGGTCCCCCAGCCAGGCTGTGGGCCCGAAGATGGACAGGACATGCTCCCTACCTCAAGGGGTCCATAGCCTCCCCCCTCCCAGACAGGCAGAAGGGTACTGTGTTCTTGTGCTGGCATCAGGGGACAGCAGGTGTCATTTGACCCTCACAGGTGCTCTGTCCCTTGGTCGGAGCAGACACTGTCACACCCATATGATTAAAGATGGATTGATGCCCAGGGAGGCCACCAGATTGCCCAGCTGGACTCGAGAGGGCCTCCTGACTTGGGTGCTCTGGCTCACGCTGCCCCCAGGGCCAAGTCTCTCCCCCCCTGATGTAGGGGGGCTGCCCGGGCCCTGCTCAGTAGGGCAGTCCCAAACAGCCCACACTCTGGCATGGGTCGGGGGGGCTGCCAGGCTGGGCTGTGTTAAGATGAGCAGGTGGAGTGACAGCCTGACAGCTGGCCACCTTGCTTGGTCTTCATTAAAGTGTAGTAAGTGGGCGTGTTTGAAATGGTGCAGCCAGGGACCCCATTTCAGGCAGGAATTGAGGGCCAGTTATGATGTAAAAGACAGCACGCTGATGGATGCTGGGGATTCCAACCCTGGTCCACATGCGAAGGTCAAGGGCCCTGCCCCAACCACACAGCTACACTGTGATGGGCCAGACTCACAGTAGGTCCCTTCATCCCCAAGGCCTGTGCTTGTAACACCTTCCCACCCTGGCCGTCGCCATCTAGCTTCATTTAGCCTTGAAGGAAACCCATGGCTCAAGACACGGAGTCCAGATAATACACACGAACATATTTCTGAACGTTGATTCTGAATGTTAGATGCTGCTGATTAACGTTGACTCTGGATGACCAACCCTACATGTTTGCCTCCTAAATCTTTCCACTCATGGTTACTTAATTTACCAGAGAGAGGACCAGGTTTCAGTTACCATCTCGAGCTCAAAGCTTCGCTATTCAACTGAGGATCGCTGTCCTAACGTGGCTTTTCACACATTTTGCTTTAGGAGTTTAATTTTCATTAGTCTTCTCATGAGGCCTGCTGATTATTCTGAGTGCCCCTCACAAGATCAGGGGGTTTTCTGTTGTGTATCTGTCGTTTATTTATCCATCCCGAGCCTCTTTCTGCAAAGGATGGGCAGACACTTGTTAAGTAAACAAACCAGTAACTAGACATCCTCACTTCACAAACCACCACCCGCATTAGGTCGGTCCTTGATGTTTGCGACGTTCAGACCCACCCCCGGGGATTACAGAATCCCGTTGTGAAATTGGTTTCATTTCTTAACCTGGTATACAAGCCATGCTTATGCAACCAATGAGTCATCAGATGGCTCTGAAAGACTTTTGGCTATTCTAGAATTCAAACCAACTTCCAAAAGATAAAGATTTGCCATCCTGAAAGATGATCAAGATGGAGCCATGCACAGACCTTTGAAGGGACAATAAGCAGGCATTTTTCAAAGACCCTCTCTTTCTAGGAGCAGGTTGGGGACTGAAAAACCCGTGAGGTGAGTGGCTGTGTTCCCTCTTTAGTATTAGGGAATGTAGGGCCTGCGCTTTGAAAATAGCAGTAATACATGCTTTGAACACTACTACTTACTGAGGACATGTTCGTATTTGGGCCACCATGGCTCACCCAACCCCCACCGTCTTCACATCACTGTCACCAATCGGGTGTCATTATTTCCACCCTATAGATAAGAACACAGGTTGAGACAGCGCAGACGTTTGCCCCCCGTCACACAACCATTAAGGGCTGGAGTCAGGATCTAAACCCAGATATGCCAGCCTCTGAAATCTAGGCCATATTTAATCTACACTCACACCCATCACCGTGTCTGATGTGTGTTCTCACGGGCGAGAGTTGGTCAGATGGCAGGGGAGGGAGACTGTGACACAGAACGAGAACACGAGGCCCCCTTGGCTGCCTCAGAGAATTTTGGGGTGTCTGAAGGAGCAGGGTGGAGAAAGGGGAGGGGCGCAGAGGGGTGGGGATGCCAAGGTAAGAAGCGAGAGGTCAGCGGGGCCACTGGTGCCCGGCTCTGGCGGCTCCTGGAATCTCTGGATGCTGGAGGCCCACCCCAGATCAGTTAGACCCCAACATATGGGGGGAGGACCCCCCCAAATAAATGTTAGTGGTTTTTCAAAAGCTTCCCATGAGGGCTTTAATGTGCAGCAGGAGTTGAAATCCACTGAGGTGGACGGAAGGGCCATGCTGGCAGGGATTATAAGGGCTCCTAGTCTGTTTAGATATACGCTCTTTCCTAACTTTACTCCCAGGGAATCTCCTCTGTCCCATGTACAGGCTCAGAGCAGGGGTGTCACACGGGTAAAGGCAGGGTGCTGGGCTCAAAGCAGGGGCACCGCATGGGTAAAGGCAGGGTGCTGGGCCGCAGGGCTGAGTGCCATCTGACAATGTCTTCCTGGTCAACTTGATAAACAGCACAAACCGTCCATGAAATTTTGCTTCTCCTCTGCCTGAGGGCTTCTGGTTGGCTGCCACAGAATTGTTAGCCTCTTAGAAAGTGTCTGTCTGCTCTAGAAAGGGCATGAGGCCCCAAAAGACACACCCAGCTCCAGCCTGGGGCCATTTCACACCAGAGCCAGGCCCTATCTCAGCTCCCTGGGAGCCCTGGCTCCGACCTGCAGGCGGGGTGAGTCCCATTCAAGTTGCGTGATGGTCTCTGTGAGGTCACCAGGCTAGAGGGGAAAATCCCACTTTTCCAAAGCAGTTGATTCCTAGACTCTGATCTTGTCAGTCCTCCCCAACAATTGCAATTAACACCGAGGAGCCGCTTCCCACTGAACACGCCATCCCTAAAGAAATTTCATTCCCCTAGAAAAACAACCCCTTTCCTCTTCCCAGAAATTCCTGTTCCCCAGAAGAGGCTTTTCATAGCAAGTCAGAGTGTTTGGGGAGCCCTTTAAATCAAAGTTCACCATAACTTCATTATTGGGCTTTCGGGGAAAAACACCAACAAATATAAATCTGGTCACTAAATTTTCAAAGTAATGAAGTTAAAGGAGTCTTCAAGTATCAGGTACTTCGCATATTAACCCCTGACATTCCAAACACTGACTGCAAGGCTAAGTTGTAGTGAAACTGGAGCATTCACTGAATTTTAATAGCTGGATAAATTTTATGCAACATGGGTGTAAATCCAGGGAAATAAGCATTACAAAAAATGTCCATTCTCTTTAGTCTACTAATTCCATATCTAAGATTTTTCCCAAGGACAAGTGACACTGAAAGTTAAAAACTGAACCTGCAGAGATGCTCCCTGCTGGGTTATCTAATTACTAATACCTGTAAAACATCTAACCGTCCTAGAACAGGAGCTGGCAGACTTCCTCTTAAAGGGCTGGACAGTAAATGTTTTTGGCTCTGTGGGCCTCATGCATATGGTCTCTGTCACAACCACTCAGCTCTGCCGTGGTGGCATAAAAGCAGCCACAGGCGTGACTGTTTTCCAGTAAAACTTTATTTCAGACCCAGGCAGCAGGCAGGATATGGCCCCACACGCCGGTTCACTGACCCCTGTTCTACAATAGAAAATAGGGTTATCACATTCTGAAACAATAAAATATGACTACTGGCTGATCCAAGAATCTGTAGAAACTGGGGAAAACGCAAATAATGCAATAGAAAGGTGAAAAGCAGAAACCCAGACGGACGGTCGTCAGAAGGGCCGAGACACGGAAAGTGGGTGAGGCACAGCACACAGTGACATGGAGGGAAGATGGCAGGGTGCCGGGCTTGCTGCCACATTCAGAGCTTGCTCCGAAGGCTGTTCACACAGCGGGCCCCTTCCGCGAGAGTCCAGGGGGCCAACCAGCCTGAAGAAGACGAGAGGCACTGTGGTGGGACTGCCCGAGGCCAGCTCTGCTGTAGCAAAGCCCGCAGAGTAACATGCTTCATTCATTCCAATGTTTGCGGATGTCTTTAAAGGTTTACCGACAGTCGGTGGACATCTCCCATGTGCCGGGCGCAGCACAAGGCCCTGCGGGGACGTAAGTGAAGGAGACAGACAGGGCTGCGGGCCTGGGAACCTTCCGCTCGGGCAGCATGAGGGCAAGTTGGTGGGAGTCGGCACCAGCAAGACCCTGAGTCCCATGGTCACCCTCGAGTAACGGGCGGCCCCTGAGAAGCAGTGGCCTGGGCTGAAAACGGTCTTCCTGGATTGAGCCCTGCAGGACTGCAGACCTGGGAGGGTGATGGAGGTAAATCCATCCATTTGTGCCCACCTGGTGGGATAAACAGGCCCTAAACGGAGGAGGGGAAGAGCTGGGAGAAGACCATGGCCCAGCCCAAGGATGGAGCTCAGGAGCCCAGGCCCCAGCCTCCACGCCGCTTACCTCTCCTTCCCCAGGGAGCCCTCGCCTCGCGGGCTTGGGGACAGGCCCGTCCCACCTGCCTGTAAGGGGCTGTTCGCCGGGTCTCAGGGCCAGTCTGGTTTAGTCCCATGAGCAGCACCAGCAGCCTGAGCAGGAAACCCCAGGCCCAGGCCCTGCCGACGTTTCAAGTGCCGTCTGGGAACTGGGGAACGCCCAGGTTAGCATTTGCCAGTCAGATGGCCTGAAATGCAGTCCCAGTGTGTCCAGAAAGGAACTAAATAGCTGTTTTATCGTTATTAGTCCACATCCTTCCGGCTTGCACACGGGGCTGGTCCTCGGTCTGAACTGGGGCTGGACGCATTTGGGGGTGGCCTGAGGGGTGCTTCCCAGCCCCGTGCGCTATCTGGTTTGCAGAGGGAAGCCGGCAGTTGGCAAAGTCTCCCCTGGGCCCCGACATCTGGCCAGGACAAACGGAGAAAGCTCCAGCAGGCCTTTCTTAGGTGTTTCCCTTGAGGTAAATTCCTGATGAGAGTCTGAGCCTGTTTGAAAATATGCCAACGAACAGACCCAAGAAGCAGGTTGGCAGACGATGCCGCTGTCATCGGGCAGCCCTCCCGAGGGAGCCTGACATGGCCCGCTGCTTTATTCCTGTAGCATGCGATTCTGTGGCACTTAGCACGTCCCCAGGGCTGTGCGACCGTCCCCGCTGTCTGATTCTAGAACATGTCCATCGCCATGAAGGGAGACCCCGTCCCTGTTAGCAGTCACTCCGCACCCCCTCCTCCGTCCCCAGGGCCCGCCAAGCCACTTTCTGTCCCTGTGAATCTGCCTTGTCTGGACACTTCATGTAAATGGAGCCGCACAATATCTGGCCTTTTGTTCTCAACAAGTGTGTGGAAAGGCGCTTAACCTTACTCATCAGGGAGGTGCAAGTCAAAACCACAGGGAGATACCACTTCACACCCACTGGGATGGCTGTTGTAAGAAAACCAGAAAATAACAAGTGTGAGCAGTGCGGAGAAATTGGAACCCTCACATACCACTTGGTGGGAATGCCACCATGGCAAATGGTCACTGCCTTTCAACAGTAACTTAGAATCCAGGCCAATGGTTCTATCTATTCAGATGGGGGGCAAAGGAGCTGTGTGCAAGCCCCTGACCCTCCAGGCATGGCCCTGTGAGCGTGAGCTCCCCTGACCTCTAAGTCTTCGTTCCTCCCGAGACTCTCTGAGGCCCAGGTAAATCACACACACTCGTTTCTTCTTCATTTGTCCCTTTATTCATCGGATATTTATTGAGTCACTGTTGTGTGCCAGGCACTGTTCTAGAGCCTGGAGACACATCAGTGGACAAACTATATGGAAATCTCTACCCTCAATAAACTCACAGCCCAGTAGAGGAAAGACTGCCTAAACAAGTGAACAGGTCTATTCATTAAGGTAGTTGAGAAGCAAGCCCTCTAGTAAGAATCTGGTCAGGTGAGGAGATGGATGGTGCTGGCAGTGGGGCTCCTGTGGACGGGGAAGGCCCCTCTGAGCAGGGACACTTGGACAGGGACCTGGATGGAAGGACTGGGCTGGCAGCACCGTAAGCAAGTGGCCCAGCATGTGCAAAGGCCCTGTGGCAGGCAGTTCTCGTGTGCCTGAAGACAGGAAGGCCAGTGGGGGGCGGTGGTGGGGCAGCAAAGCCGTAGGCCAGGTGGGTCTTCCAGGTAAGGCGTATGGCCTTGGAGTGCGTACTTTCCAGACCTTTCCAAGGGCATTGTCCACACCCCGTGTGCTATGAGACATCCCATGAAAGCAATGGGGCTTCTTAGGAGGCCCTAGACTGGGGCAGAGCTGGCAGCTGAGAACCAGATGGCTCAGGTTTGAGTCCCTGGAAAGCTGCCTACTGCCCATGCCAAGTCTTGGGCCTCCGTCTCCCCATCTGTCTGGCTGTGGGTGTCCCTGAGATCTCCCTGGGGCCGAATGGCCTGACCCCTCGGCCGGGCTCCCGGTCATGCCCCACTTCCGTGAGCCACCCCCACAAAGACGGTGTGTGTCCGGGGAGGTGAGCAGCCGCGGGAGACATTAAGGCCACAGTCAGGCCCTCGCCGGCAGCAGAGATCACGGGCCTCGTTTTCCACAGAAATCTGCAGCGACCGTCCGGCCCAGGGTCCAGGGCTCCGCAGCCAAACCCCCACCCGTGGCTCCCAGCTGTGTCTCTGACAGGGAGCCTGGGAGTGAAACATGAGGGCATTCCTGGTCATGGTGTGTGTGCTTGATGGGAAGATGGAGGCCGGCTCGGGGGACGGCTCTGCTGTGGCCACACGCTGGGCGAGCCATCCTGCTCACCGGCCTCCGCTGGTGTCCCAAGAAGGAGGTGGGAATCCTTGACAGGAAAGCCTGAAAGATTGGTCCCCACGCGACCATCCCGGTAATCCGTCGGGGGCCTCCAAACCCCAGAAAAGCCCACAGCCCTGACAGAGGCCTCCCCCTGGATCCCAGGGGCCCTGTCGGTCAGGGCCACGGCAGGAGCTGTGGAGACGGGTCAGGCCAGCCTTAAAGAAAGCCCGGTATTGTTCTTAAAGGGCAGCCCACTTGCATCTTGGGTTTCCCAGAAAGTCTGTGTGGCCACACTGGCCAATTCAGCATTTACCGGGAGCCGGGCGAGACAGGCCATGAGGAACAGCCTGTGGGGCGGCAGGTAGGGCCTCGGTCGTGCCTCGGGGGAGCCAGGGGGCAGAGGGCACATTTTTACCCCATATTTGGAGATGTGGTGAGCTTTAAGTCCTCTCTGCTCTCTCGTTTGTCAGGATCTTAATGAGAAACCCCAAAAGGATTTAGAAATTTCCCTTTCCCAAGGACAGGAAATAAATGGGAGAGTTCTAGGGAATTAGGGGAAAACCCACTGCAGGGAGAGACAGTGGTCTTTGTTGTCTGCGTGTGTGTGAGTGTGTGTACATGTGGGTATGCGTGTGTGTTACATGTGGGCGTGTGAGTGTGCACGTGTGGGTGTGTGGGGGTGCACAGTGGAGAGGGCCCTCACTTTCTGGGCCTGGGGCCACCCCTTTGCAAAGGCTAATCTTTTTGAGGCGTTCTGAGTCTCACTTGTGATAACCACCCGTTCTGTGAAGTTCTCAGCTTTGAGTAAACAGTGTGTCCCTCTCACCGGCCGTCTGGATGCCGGAGTGCCCAAACCATGCCAGGCGGGTGTAAACGCCGATGAAGCCGTAATGACACCAGGAATACACAGATCATCACGCACCATGAATACTGTAGTTTATTTCTTCCATATGACCCATGTAACTGGGGAGAGGAGAGGAGGAGGAGGAAGAGAAGAGAGGGGGCAGGACGCACTCAGATGCTGAAGATAAAGTGGAAATGTCTGGCCTCAGCGTGAACTTGCTTTTCTGTCGTTTGGAGCCTCTTGAAAACCAGAACATATTCATTCGAAACTTGAGGGGCTTTGCGTTAACCCAAACCTGGCTGCTTGTTAAAGTAAAGAAAAGCCATGTGTAGTCACAACTGGGAAATAAAAGTTGTTTCAGAGCAATAAGGGTTTTCAGTAAGGTCGCACTGTTAATAGCATTTTCCCTATTAATATGTAACCTGCTTCACTGTAAAGCTTCTCCACAAGGGACGCAGGCTCCAGCTTCCCGGAACCGCCTCGGGAGACAGGATGTAACAGCTGGGAGTTTGGACTCCAGAGCCCAGGGATCCCAGCCCCACTCACTGACCTGCCACTTTAAGGGCCATGCGGTCCTGGACACGCGGTTGATTTTCCCTAAATTGCAGCCTCCTAAGCTGTGCATGGGGTTCGTTGGTTTTCATCCACACCTGTCGGCCGGTGTCTGTCGTGTGGATCCGTGCTGCGGCCGCACCCCCGGCACGGGCAGCGCCCGGGGCCCGGCCACCCGGGGGACCGGTGCTGAGCAGAGCGGGTCCACAGAGCAAGTGTATCAGCCTCCAGGATGACACGGGCTGAGCAACCCCCAGGCAGAAACGGGGTGGCAGGGGGCAGGGGCGGAGGGGCGCCTTGAGCTTCTGGGGGTCCTCCTGGATCTGAGCATCTGCACAGTGTCCCCTCCCACTGTCCACGTGTTCCCCCTGCCCTGGGGTTTGTTCTCTGGGGCGCACGAGGAGACGCGGCCTTGTCTGCAGCCGGCTGCCCGGCTCTGTGTGTGCGCGCGCCACCGTGGTGTGACCGGCTTGCTGATGCAACCCCTTTGGGTGGCTTCCCATCTGTTGTTGCTGTGAACAGCGCTGTAACAAAATTTTTATTTCTTTGTTCAGATGCTTGGCTAGATCCATTAGGTAAATCCCCAGGTATGGAATTTATTGGTAGAGTCTTGTGTTCTTAAATATTTGATAGATAACTGTCTAAATGCTTTTGGAGCCAAATTTACACTCCTGTGGCAGAGCCCAAGGGCATGTCGCTCCATGTCCCTGCAGGAGAGACCCTGGCCTGGGCATGAGGGCGGCTGGCGGCCCCCAGCTGTGGCCACATGCACAGCGCGCCTCGGCCTCCTAGCCTGGGCTGCATGCACCTGCCGTTCCTCCCAGCAGGGAAGTCCTCCTGGGGGCCCCCAGGGTTCCCCAGGCCAAGGCTGTTGGGGTCACCCTGTGGCCCCTCCCCCTTGGACCATTACGTGGGGGCTACAGCACATCCCCCCCAGGCTGAACTCTGTCGTGGTGTTGGCCTCCCCGAGGACCTACAGGGACACGGCCGCTCCCAACGGGTGAGGACCAGTGTCTGGTCGTATTTGGTGAGCTCGGGTCCCTGGAAGATTTCCAAGTGCCCAAATCCCTCATTTCATAACTGGAGGACAGAGGTCCAGAGGGCGAGAGACTTGCTCAGGCCCACACACAGTGGTGACAAAAGTGAGGCCCCACCAGGTGTCCCTCAGCCTTGGGACATCCCCTGACCTTGAATGTTCCCTGCCTTCTGCTGAAAGCAAGACGGGAGCTGCCGCACCTGGCCTCTGTCGCTCTTCTGTTTCTCCAGATTTTCTCTGCGTTCCCTAAAATGAGAAGGGGTTTGTGTGCCAGCCCCTAGGCAGCCGGGTACTGCTGTCCCCAGGCACTGTCCCTGTCTCAGTCCCGGGAAGGGGAGCAGGCTAGGAAAGGAACGGGGGGATGGTGCATCCGTGAGATGGCGTGCACGGCCCGCGGGGAGCGTTCTGGCTAGGGGCAGCTCCCAGCGCAGGCCGGGGTGTGGAGGGCAAGCACAGGTGGGGAAGGAGGGGAGCAGCGCCGCTGTGGGTTCTCACTCCGCTCCCCTCCTGCACTTCCGGGGGCTTAAACAGCGATAGAAGAACGTGCCATTGTCCACACAGATCAAGAAAGCTGAAATTCTGCTGAGACACGGGACTGAAATGGGCCATTTACTAAATGCTGATGGGGTCCTTCCAAGCCTTCCTTCTGGGAGCTTCTCACCTACCCAGCCCAGGGCCAACCGATGTCTGTGGTCCTCATGCCTCTGTGGCCAGAGCCGTGGTCCCAGGCTCGGGAGCAGCCATGGTGGGTTTGCGCGTCCTAGTCTCTGGGGGACGTGGCTGGCTCTCCGGGAAAGCTGTGGGCGGGGGCTGTGGAGGTAGAATGAGACAGGGTCCCCGCCACACGCTTTTATGAGCTCCCCAGGGCCAGAGGCCAGAGCTCAGCCTTATTCATCTGAGTCCCTGTTAGCCCAACATGGGTGTCCCTGCTCATCTGATGTTTGCTGACTGAGTAAATAGAGGAAGTGGGGGGGAGGGAGGAGGAAAGGAGGAAGGGGGAGAGAGGAGGAGGGACGGACGCCCCATCCTGAACTGAGGGGCGAGGCCCCCGACCCCCTGGAATCCCCTCTTGGGGTCTCTGAGGAGGTGAAACAGCTGCATGTCCAGACGCCGTTGAGCCGCACTTGGCTTTGGACCATGGGGACAAACGTCTGCTGCTGTGGTTGCCCAGGGCACTGAGCTGGGTGGCGGTGCTGTTCAGCCCTGGAGAAGGGGTGGGGGGCTCCCCAGAACATGACCTTATGAAGGGAAAACGAAGACCAGGGCTCAGGCAGCTGCCCCACGGCCGACCCAACCCATGGCCGGGCGGTTGGGAGCCCTTGGGATGAGTCTGCCTCCCCCTGTCCCAGAGCCCGGTGGGGTGGGTCTGAGAAACCAGGAGCCTGGAACCCTGTGGGTCTTGCCCCCACGGCTCCCTGCTGCCAGCGGGCCATTCCAGGGCGTGCGTGTCTGCGTGTGTGAGGTCGGGACCCCACGGCCGGCACGCGTGCCGTCTGCCTGTTGCCTCCTTTTTATTGAGGTGAAGGTCACATATCATGAAATGACCATGGAAAGTGAACAGTGGCGTGTAGCACCTTCAGGGACCCCCACCTCCTCTTGCTCCAGAGCCCTGTGCCAGCACCGGGTCGTGTTCTGTGTGTTCAGGGAGTTGAGGAGGTCACATCCATGCAAACACGTGTGTGGGCCTGTGGCCTGCGTGGGCACGGCTGGGAGCAGGCCTAGGATGCAGGGTAAAGCCATCAGCCCCTCTGGGGTTCCCGCTGCCCCACTCGCCCCCTCAGGGAGGGAGCCTGGCCCCACTGCGTGTGGTGGGTGCTGAGCCTTGGTCCCCTGAGGTCAGCCTGGATGTCACAGGGAGGGGCCACCTGGCCCGGCCTGTGTCACTCCCAGGGTGAGGTGGGAATCCTCAGATTCCAGCAGGTGTGAGCTGGGGGCCTCCTGGCCCAGGGCCAGGGTGCGGGTAAAAGCACATTTGATCCCACCAGTGGAACTGCCCTCCGGTGGGCACCAAGCACAAGCCTTGCACGCAAGCCCCTGATTAAGGACAGTGTAAGGAAAAGCAGCTCCTCAGAAGGTCAGTAAAGTCTCTGTAGACTCTGCTGCTTCCGCGATGAAGCGGTGAGGGCAGCGGGCCCGCATGACGGCCTGGGACACGCAGCCCGTCTGTGCATAGTGGCTCCCGTGGGCCTCGGCCTCTGCGGGGAGAGCCTTGGGCTGGGCTGGAAAGGGCGCCCCCACTGCAGCCCGTGAGGTCCACGCCGAGTGGAGCAGCGGACAGCTCAGCCCTCACTTCTTAAATCACTCCATCTCTCTCCATCTATCACTGTGTCTATCACTCGTCAAACACCTAGAATTGAATTCACATGAGGTCCTACACACATGCCATGAACATAACGTGACTTTACAGCATCGGCAATACAATAGCCAAGCTGGGCCGGTGGCTGCCACGGTGCCGTGCAGGCTCGGGGGGCCTCATCTTGCATTTCAAGAGAAGCTAAGTTCAAAATGGTGGGTGAAATCTCTTCTTTTTAGGAAATTTTGGCTCAAATTAAAAATAAACCAAACAAGTGCGTGCAGCAGAAGCTGGTCACTGGGCTCCGAGTGCGACCTGGGGAACAGGCTCTCCGTGGTGGAGGTTTGGGCAGAAACTCATTCTCCCAGGGAGGGGCTGTGGGTCCCCAGAGCCCACCTGCACCCTCCCTCTGGGTGCCCAGGGCAGGGGACGTCCCGTGCCCAGTCTCAGATGCCGTTACAACTGGCGGCCACTGGTGGCCATGGCACGGGAGCCATCGGAGCTGGGGGACAGGTAGTCCGTGACAAATGCTGCTGGGGAGGCCACCCTCTTCAGCTGGCCTGAGGGCCTCGTCCCCGGGTTGGACTTGGGAAGTCCTGATGGTGCAGGCTCCTTCCCAGTGGGAAAACCCTGCCTTGTGTTATCGTTTTCAACAGCAACGTCCTTTGAATGTGTGACGTCCCATCTAGCCTTAAAACTCAGCTGAGCAGAACCACCACCGTGGCAGGAGGAAAGTGGGTCACACCCATGTTCGGAGCAAACTTTGCCCAAGCAGCTGGTTCAAAGGGTGGAAATCCGGCGCCCAGGGACGGCACATTCACCGCGGCACGATTGGTAGTGATCCCGATCTGGGAACGCCCCACGACGCACAGCCCAGTCAAATGGATAAACAAACACGGTGTGCCGCAGAATGGAGCACAAAACAGCACCGTGGCTGACTGACCTGCGGCCAGGCAGGCACGAAGGGTATGCGCGGGCCAAGTTCACGGATTGGAGTCTGGAAGCAGGCAGGCCAACCTGGTGGGCTCGATGGAGGCCTTCCCTTGGCCAGGCTCTGGGTACCTCAGGGTGGAACAGAACAGAGGCCCGCCCTGGTGGGATGCCAGCTCTGGAGGGGTCAGACAATAAGTAAGGTGTCCAGACACAAGGGGAGAACGCGGAATGGAGGGTGGGTATAGGGAGGTGGGCGTGGGGCTGCATTGTAAATAGAGGTCCCCCAGGGCCACAGGCAGGGAGGCGTTGGAAAGAGCATGCAGGAGAGGGAACGGAGAGAGTGCAGGCAGGAGGCAGGGGTGCTCGCAGAAGGGCCCGAGGAGGCAGGGGTGAGGTGGGAGAGCTCAGAGGGGTAGGGGTCTTTGACCTGGGTGATGAGGGTGCTACAGGCATCTGGGCAGAGGCTCATGCCTTCCACTTGGGTCGTACACAACTGCTCCTTTTGCTGGGCGCAAGATAGATGCAGGAGGACGGAGGGCAGGCAGGCAGCAACCCTCCAGGTAGATCCGGGTCGGCAGACAGCCGCCTGGGCTAAGGAGGAGGGGCGGGGTGTGAGCCCTCAGGTGGAGGTGGACCCATGCCCCTGGGGCCGCCCAGGTGAGGGACAGGTGGGCAGATGGATTCCAGGGACATGTGTAGTGAGAGGTCAAGAGAGAGATCTGAAATGGTCAGCTTGGAGGTGCTCAGACTTCCACAGTCTGAGGTCCCGATACAGCCGGGCAGTAGGTGAGGGGCAGGGCTGAGTCCAGGGCCCTAACATTTCAGGTCAGGCGTGGAGATGCCTGGAGGGGCAGGGAGAGACCAGCAGCACATGGGCAATAAGCAAGACCCCCCTTGCTCTGAGCCCTCCTGTGGGTCCCGCTGTCCCCGCTTTCCTGCATTAAAGCTCCGTGGCGACTGTATGGGTCCTTCTTGTTCGCCATTATTCCCATAACCGAACACAGGACCTGGCACAGGAGAGGAGGCAGCAGACGTCTGTTGAAGGAATGAATGTCAGTGTGGCCACCCAGCAGCACTGTCCCCAAGGCCCTGGGGCCTGAGCAGCACCTTCAGGACACGTCCCTTCTCCACCCTGCCCAGCCAGGCACTCGGCCGCCCCACCACACATCTTGGTGGAAACCGAGAAGGAAAGATGCCCGAGGCTTTCCCAGGTGGACACAGCGATCCTCCCTCTCAGTGGTCACCCCCCAGGAGCCTCTGCGGCAGGGGGACACCAGCTCTGCTTGCGTGTGCTCTCCCCCTTTTTGCAAAACCGTTTTTATCTTGTCATCAAGGAGATACAGTTGGCAGTTGTGTGTCTGCAGATACGAGTCCCCCCCTTAGTCCTCTGTCAACACCGGAGTCACAACCCAGGCTAATTTTAAAAAAGCAAAATGTGTCTGGCCCGATAGCTGGCTCCATGTGTAGTGGAAAAAGCCAAAAATAAACGCTGCATGTTGATGACATCCGTACCATCCGTGGGCGCAGTGCCCGGGCAGCGGCGAGGCCCAGCAAGGGGTGCGAAGCCCCGCCTTGCACACAGCGCACAAGTGGGTTCGTGCAGTGGCCCTGGGGCCGGGTCCTCCTGCAAGAGTGGCCCTCTGCTACAGAAGCTGCCTTCCCAGGCATCATGGATCCCCATGCCCAGCGTGAACCAGGACCCGTACTTGGAGAATGCCTGCCCGCTGCTTTACCTGCCTGAGAACCCTGCCCAAGGGAGCCTGCATCTTTGGATTTCATTTTTTCTATCCAGTTTTTTCTTTTGTTATCTAAGGGTGGCAAGTCCCAGATGCTGTGCAGGATGAGTTTTGAAAACAGTTTCAGGCTTGACAAGAGGAAGTCACGCCAGCACTGACAGCATGTGGTCACCTGGGGATCAGAGAAGGGTTTGTGCTAACTTCCTGCACAGGGAAGTGAGGCCTGCCGAGCCAGTGAGGCAGCCCTTCTCTCCTGCTGGTGCCCCCCAACCGTGTTAGGTGGGCACTGTCTTCCCCACTCTGCTGTGACTAACTCTCCTGTGACATCTTTGATCACTGCGTCTCTCCATGGCACGTGGCCCTGGGAACACAAGAAAGCCCCTTTCCCTTACGGCAACAGTCAAGGTCCCAACTCCCTTGCCCACAAGATGTGTCTGCACCCCTCCCTTCTCGCTGGCCCTTCCTGTGTTTCCTTGAATAAGTGAAGTTCTCTTCTCTGCAGCATTTCCACCTGCTGTTTCCTCTGCCTGGAATGCTCTTCCTCCACTCGTCACCTGGCCAACTCCTTCGGGGCTCAGTTTACCTCCCACTTCCAAGAGATGCCCTTACTGACCACCAGCTCCTTCCACCACCCTCCCCGTCCCCCGAGCCCTGGATGACAGCCCCTCTGGGTCAGCCGGATACAGGCAGCAAGCCCAACCATGTGACCACCCAGCCTGGTGCCCCAAGCAGACCGCCTGCATTCCTGGGTAGACCTGCAGTTTCTCTGGTGCTCTCCAACTGTGTGCTGAGGGGAATTGGGCATTTCTCCTTCCATCTCCTCTTGCTCTCTGCCAAGTTGTCAGAAAATGCTGAGCACCTATGGAAAATCCTGAACGCACTCCGTCTGTCTTGTCTGTTTTCCATTTCATGTTTGTGCTGGGTTTTTTTGTACAATAAACAACGTAAAAGCAATGAAGTAAACAGTGTGAGTTTAAAGGGTTTTTAACAAATGAACAATACCTAACTGTTTTGTTTTGAGAATGCAAATCACTAGTTTACACTGATAGCTAAAAAACACAATGTTCAGATGACAGCCAGTTTTCCAGGGGAAATAAGCACCTCAAAAGGGACAAAGATTGTTCACAGACTCTCAGTGAGATGGAGGCTCAAATATTTAAAAATAAATAGATTAAAAGGGAAGAAAGAAAGAAAAGTAAAGGCAAAGAGTCACTGCTGATCTTAAGTTTCCAAATGAGCTAAAACAAGCTTTTAGAGTTATCTTTACTGCTTCCAAGGAAACAATACCTTTTATTTTAACTCCTCAGTGCTGCCACCACAGGAGTGAGTTTTTCTAATGTCATTCTTGAGATTGAGCAAAGGGGCTTCATTATTTAGGCTTCAGCTTCCTTATTTGTAAAGTGGAGATAATTATAAATTTCTATTCACAGGATAATTATTAGACTAAATGAGTTAATATATGCAAAGGGCTTAGACCAGGGACTGATACCTGCGACTTTCATGTAAGTGTTAGTCATCA
>JAQQAC010015468.1:2202578-2258879 GCA_029783875.1 Phataginus tricuspis
CGCCACCATCACTATCACCACTGCCGCCACCACCACCACCATCACCACCACCACCGCCGACCCCCACCCATCGCCGCCACCACCACCACCATCACCACCACCACCACCACCACCACCATCACCACCATCACCACCACAGTCGCCACCATCACCGCCACCATCATCATGGGTTCATCACCATAATTACTGTGACAATGGCAACAAGCAGCCCAGAGTGACTGTGGGATTCCAAAGCTACCTGAGACAGGCTGGCAAGGGCAGCCCAGGGCCAGGGGAGCCTCATAAATGGTCCCCTTTCTCGTTGGCGCCTCTTTACACAGTTGTAGGTAACCAGGAGCCCGGCATTTAATGCACCAGCTGTAGCGTCACCTCTGTCCCCGAGTTCTACCCAAAGCCTGACCTCACAAGTCAATTACAGCTGTTTTCATTGTGCTCACTGGCTTCCAGCATCCACCCCAGCCCAGCTTTCAACAAAGGGTGGATTCCCATGAACTCTATTCTTTATTACCAGCTGGTTCCGATTAGAGATGAACCAATAAAACGAGGGGTAATACAGTCGCAGTGTGTTCCTAAATGTAGCACTTTTCCATGTGTTTTGATTTACTGTTTGACCAATAAAATCCAGCCCTCAGCAAGGTGGATTCCATACCTCACATGTTTTGCTTAGTTTGGTAAATGCAGCTTTTTAGAGATTGAAAAAAGAAGAGATGGCTTAGACTCGATTATATCTGCTGGGGGAGGGTGTTTGTGTAAGTGTGTGAATTGTGTTTGTGTGGGAAGTATGTGGGTGCAAATACATGAGAGTGGTCTTTGCAAGGGTAGGTGTATGTGTGTGAGCGCGGGTGAGTGTCATGATGTATCACATCAGAGCTGGGTCTCTGACAGGGCATTAGGCGTACATTCAGAGCGCCTAATATTTCTATACGAATACTACCTGTCAGCGTGCTTGGTTAAAAGGACTAGGAGTATAAGAAGAAATATACAACGTGAGTGTCTCTCCCCCGCCTCCCCTCCCAACCTTGCCTCCCCTCCTGCTTTTGCGCTCCCCCCGAAGCTGGCTGTGCCCGGTACTGTCCCCAGCTCCGGTGCTGGATGGGGCTGTTGATTAATCGAGCAGCAGGACTTTTAAGTAGAGAAAAGGCCTGAGAGAAGCTCTGCCGGTTTCCAGCTGGCCTGAAGGATGGCACCTTGAATGCGAGGAAGCCCCTAAGTCAGCCTAGAGCAGGGGACTGGGCGAGGGGAGGGAAGGCCTCTGGCCCGTGGAGCCTGGCACCCCCCCTCCATCTGCGCCTCCCCCGGAGGGAGGCTTCTCGCCCAGATGCTGCTGTTCACGGCTGAATCCCACTCAGGCAGTGAGCTGGCACCCGGCTGGTGCTCAATATATGCTTGTGCCCCGGCTGCATGGGGAGAATCCTGGGGGAGGCTTTCTGCAGGAGGCAGATTTGAGCCTGGTATTGTGGATTCTGTTCAGAGGGAGAGAAAAGGTGACTGGGCATCAGGTTCATGGAGGTGGGAGGTAGCTGGGAACCACCCGGCCCGCCCTCCTGCAGACGAGCTCTGGGCCTTTAAGCATGGGAGCATTTTAGGTGCTGCTCTATCATTAGCCCTCTCATTCCGGACCAATAATGAATAGCATGAGTCCCTGCCCTCCTGGAGTTTGCCTCCCGGGTGGGAAAACAGAAAATCAACAAGTCAGCGGGAACTGACAGTAAAGATGGTGGTTGGCACATGATGAAGCGGCACCTGGTGGGTGATCAGAGAAGGTGGCCCTCGCGGATTCACGATCACGCCGAACCTTAGGGAAGAGACAGGAGGAGGATTCCAACAGGAAGAGCAGAGGTGGTTCCCAGGTGCAGCCGGGTGGGCAAGCCCGCCAGGTGACGGGGAGCGCAGCAAGGCGTCCGGCTTGGGAGCTGGTCTGAAATCTGTGTCCCTAGAGGTGCTCAGGCCTTTCAGTGAGTTTCAGCTACTGGGCAGGCACGGGGCTGGGGGGTCGGCAGGCGCTTTGGTTTCTTTGAACTTGATTGTCCATTAAAATTTAATAACACGGGCTTTTTCCCCATTTCTCTTAAACTTAGCAAGTTTTTGCTGGCATAAAAGGCAGGAAAAACAATCCAGTCCAAATAGTCCTTACTTGTAACTTTGCAAAAGACAATGCATAAAGGAAATGTCCAGTTGCTTCCTCTTCCAGAGGGTCACTGCAGCGGCGTGAACCCCCATCTCCCATCTGATCCCAGCGGCCCCCTGGCCCAGAGGCACTTGGCTGGACTGTCATTTTTCAGTAGGACAATGGAAGTTGGGTCAATCTTCCCATTGGGCCAACCTGTCAAAAGAGGGCACTTTATTGTTTTAAGGTAGTTCAAAGGCGGGTGGAAAAAAAATCCCTATAAAAACAGGCAGGAGTTTATTAAAACTCCACAGAGTAAAGGTGCAAAGTCGGCAGTTCAGTCCTGGGCGTGGTTCCTGAGTTAATTTCTTTCTGCTCCCACGGAGAGAAGCACCAAGCAGGCAGGCAAGTTAGCCAGACGTTATCCTGCGGTGTGAGCAAGCCTTAGGTCATATACACGTCCCAGCAAAGGGGTCAGAATCCTGGGAGAAGGCCTTTGGGTGCTGGGTCTGCATAGGAGGGTTTCAGTTCCTTGCTATCGCTAGGAGGACAGCCATGACCCAAATAGGGTGGGGTGGGGCTTTTCACCTTTTTCTTGGAGCCAGTGTTCAATGCCCTCCTGCCCTGTGTCAGGCGGGGAATGAGGCTGGGGTTCGAGGAGCCTGCCGTGAGTGATCCGTGCTGGAGGAGCAGGGAGCCTCTCTCAGCTGGTGCTTCCCCATTCTAACGGTTTACTCTTTATCATGGGAGTCTCCTGTTGAAAGCTTAGGACATTTTTGCAGTGAGAGGGGCACCATGAGTAAAGACGGCAGGGGCCTCCAGGCATAATCCAGGGCTGGCCGGGACCCCCCGTGACACGCCAGCGCCTGCTTCTAATGCTGCTCCCAGAGGCGACCACTGTCTGCATCTTCAAGTCTGTTCTTCTGCAGCCCGGACAGTGGGGCATCAGGAAGAAGCACCTGCCATGGCTCGAGTTCTTGAGAACCGTCCAGTCGGGCACCACCTTGCGTCACGACCCTCACAGCAGAGCAGCAGTGGCGTATGGGAATTTTCAGAAAGAAGCCGAGTGCCTGATGCATAGCATGTGGACAAGCATGCTCTGCGTCACTGGGGCAAAAGCTAGGAAAACAGCAGTACACTGATATTTTAGGTCTCTGTTCAACAGTCAAGTTTATCTCCTGCCGGATGGTCACTGTCTAATACTAACCAGAGAATGGCCCCCTGGTACCTGCTTTCATTGCTTCCATTAGATGAAGGTTGTACCCATGGGTGATGGCGGTGGTGGCGGTGGTGGTAATGCTATTGACGATTTCATTATCACCATGCCATTACCAGAATAGCAAAGCAACTCAGTCTGCAGTTACAGAGATTTCCAAAAGTGTCTGGCAGCCAGACCATTCTCCAGAGTGTGCCCTCACCCCAAGTCCGGGCAGATGCGGAAGAGAAACCCTTGCCTGGCACTGATGTGTGTGGGCCCAGGAAGGAAATGCCTCTGAATCAAATGAAGGGAGAAGCCTGGTCGTTCTGGAAGGGGGACTGGCTGAGGGGAGCCGTGAGAGCCGCCGGTGCCCGGCAGCCGTGGCGCACGCCCCCTCCCCCACGGTGGGTGCGTCTCCAGCACACGCCCGCCGCCTGGCCTAAGCTCTGCTCGCCTTCTCTCCTGAAGCGCCCTTCGCCTGCTCTGCCCGTTCATCCCTCGGGTGGAAGTTGGTCCAAGAATATCAGCATGTGCTTAGCCAGTATCCCACTTAATTACTTCATCACAATTTTAATTATTCCATCACAATTACTCTACAAAGCAAAGCAGGACTATTATCTCCACTCTACAGATGAGGACAATGAGGCTTAGAGATGAGACTGCAGGCCCCAAGGTCACCCAACCGATGTTCAGCAGACACCCTCCTCTTCTCCCCACTAGCTTTTCGAGGCACCTTAGGGCTCCTTAGACCCCAGTTTGGAAACCACGGCCCAAGCCGCTCTCTCTGGGCCTTCCCAGTCTGCAGTGTGGTTATTTATCTGGCTTTGGCCATCTTTCGGGTCCTGAGGTGGTAAGAAATGGATGAAATTCAGTATGACGTGTACCCAGGGGGTTCGCCAGGTGCTCTGACGGCCAAATGTTTTCTTTCCTGAATCTGGAAATGGCTGGTCTTCCCCACAGGCACATCTTGCCCACCCACCAAGGCGGAGGCCTAAAATTCTCTGATTCACAAGCCACTGTGGGCCCCGTGTGGAGCAGAGCAGGTCCTTTTCAGGCAAGTGATTGGAGCCCGATGAGAACTTTCCTCTGGCCCATCCAAAGAGGCGACCTGGCTCGGTCTGGATCACGAGAGCATCAACAGGAAGCGGAGCAGGGGCCCCGGCCGTCCTTGGCGGGACAGCTCCCTGCTTCCTTTAGGCCCGGCACTGTTTCACCAATGGAATAAAAATGGAACGCGGGATATAATTACCCTTGCCGACTTAGCAGCTGCAAAGCTCATGTTTGCTTAAGTGCGCACAGAATGAAATCTCAGCTCTGCTGCGGGCCCTGCCCCTGCACACAAGAGGGTGTTTTCTCATTCTAAAAGTGTGTTTGGTAGAAGATTTGACAGCTATCTGGTCCAGACATGGAGCTGCAGGTTGATTCAGAGTCCCAAGTGATGACCTCATGCTGGTCTGCTGTCAGAGCTGATGGCCCATCTCCCCTGGAGGGGCGGCCCCTTCTCAGTGCAGGAGGCGCAGAGGAGACATGTGCAGGGGCAAAGTGGAGGTGATGCTCGCAGGCTCCCCTGCACCCCAGTGCCCGTGGAGGCTGGGCATTGACAAAACAAGGGACTCCCAAGCGGGGTCATGGGCAACCCTCCAGGACACCCTAAGGACTGGAGGTCCCTGAGGTGATCTGACGTGACTTCCCGACTGTCCCCTAATCCGCCAAAGTCCAGGCTCTGGGTGGGGTGGGGGCTGAGGCGGATGGCGTCTGTCTGAACTGTTGTTATATTAGGGCACTGGGTACACCCCTCTGTAAGCTTAAGAATCATTTATAAAGTATGACTTCGTCTCCCGACTCTTAGTAAAATGTGAGCACCTTCTCCCAGCTCCAAGGCGCGAGTCATTTGCGCCGGAAAGGGGTTCAGTAATCTACATGTTCCCAATATCTCCATTTCTGATGTGGCCGTGAGTGAACCACACCTGGAGAGGCGAGTCGCGGAGCAGGGGCCCTCAGCCTCCAGCGCGCCCAGGAGGCCCGCCGCCGCCAGCCCCACCCCGCGGCGTCTCCGCAGGTCCCGGAGGCAGCCCCAGCATCTGACTCCGACCAGGTCTCAGGCGACACGTTACTGCTGCTCCGGGACCCCCTCACTGCCTTGGAGAAAAAAAATCACCTTGGCCGTCAGTGCTGCAGAGGAAGGGACACCATAGCTACTCGTCTTCACCTCCCCAGCCCGGCAGTCTCCCCTATGGCTAATTACACTCATCCCAAGAGCTTTTAGGAAGTTCTAAAGATGCTGTGAGCTGGAATGGGGTCCGGCATCAGTACTGTTAAGAAGCTGCCCTTCCCGGTGCAGCTGCCCCACTGTCCTTGGCACAGAGCAGGCAGCCAGCTTCAGTTTTTATGTCAGTATTTGTTGAGTGCCCATCGTATGCTTTCATTTGATGGTTATCTGGTAGCCATTATCTTCCAAGTAGTATGTAAGGGGCAGTGGGGATTGAAGGAAAAAGTTCCTGTGCTGTCCTTACTGTGCCAGCCCACAGCCCCCGGGAGGGGTGGGTGTGCAGTGTGCCCAGGGAGGAGCTACAGCTGAAGGGGCCCCAGGGGCCGGAGAACCACCAGGCAGAGGGCTGTTTTTGTTGCAGTGAGGCAGAGTGTGAAGCACTTCCAGCAGAAGGCAGGGTCTGAGCCACGCTGGGACGCCCAGCTTGGGGAGAGGCAAGCAAGCTCACTTTAGGCTGATGGGGAAGCCTTCCAGCACCACATCCCGACCCAGCGTGGAATGTGCAGGACGCGCTCAGCTGGCAGGCGTTGGGGGAGCACAGAGGGGGAGGGCCGGATTCATGGGTGCCGAGAGAGGAGAGGTCGGCTGAGGGACGCGGGTGCTCAGAGGCAAGCTGTCTTTAGAAGAGCTGCTTCCTGGTCCTGTCCCCGCTGGTTGCTTGCTGGGTCCCTCTCCCTGCTGGGCCTGCAAAGTGAATTTGGGCAGAAAATCTGGAGACCGTTCTAGCTCTTGCTTCAGGAAGCCATCTCCTAGTCGAACCAATGAGACAGTAGGGACAATGCCAGAGAAGGAAGACCTGAAGACCACCCAGCTTCCCCACGGCCGCGCTGTGGAGTACCTGGCCTCCCCTCGGCTCTTGCCCAGCCCGCCTCTGCAAAATCCCCAGCCCCACACATCCTCGGGTGAACCTGGGACGCCGTGGAGCAAGGCGCTGGCCTCTCCCCATGGGGCAGATTCTGTCACCGCCACAGCTCTCAAGACAGCTCCCAGGCCACTGATCCCTGAGGAGAAGTCGGTTTATTCAACAGTGTTTTGGAGATTAAAACTAGGGCCTCTCCTTTGCATCTGGGGGGCGGGAATTGGGGAGCTGGCTCGAGAAGGAACTGCTCAGCCGAGCCTGGCTGCTCTCCACTCTGGACCCCTAAATGCCAGAGCAGGTGCTGGGCAGTGCCCCCACCCTGCATGCCGAAGATGCTGGAAGGCCGCGGGGATGAGGACGGTGGTTTTGACAAAGGCTAGGATGGCCGTTTGATGTCTTGTCCACACCTAAAGGGGAGCTCCTGGTATTTCTGCTGGACACAATGTAAACCCGAGTGGTCCAGGGCCACTGGGGGTGTGGTCAGCCAGCCCATGAGACAGACTTGAAAGAACAGAACTGGATGTTTATGCAGAGGAGAGGTGAATTTGGGAAGACATACAATCTGCCTTCTCAGGAGTCAGAGTGCCAGCTGTGAAATCCTGGCTTCCTCACTACCCTCCATGTGACCTCGGACAAGTGCCCTGAATTCTCTGAGACTTGATGTCCTCATCCGGAGAGTGGGCGATCATCTCTGCCTCATTGGGTGGCTGTGAGCATTAGATAAGGTGACAGTAGGCACGGAGCCTCAGAGCTGGTGTCTGGTCAGTGCTCAGTACGTCCTGTGGTCGTGAGCATTCCTGGTGGTCCTCACCAGGGCCCCGGGCATCTTTCCCAACCTTCCAGCTGGGCGGCAAGAGAGGCTTCTCTCCTGCATGTTCCCAGGGTAATCGGGGCGAACGAACGGGCTAACTGGTGTGAAAGGCTTGGGAAACCATGGATGGCCAGGACTGTATGGCGAGCAGATCCCCGAGAAGAGAACCAGAGGAACGTGCTGGAAAGCCATGCCCCTCAGAGGCATGTTTCCATCTCTGATGGGAAAGTCAGGCGATGTCACCGGAGGGGGAAATGTAGCCAGTGACCCCATTCGTTTGGTTGGGCAACAGAACTATGAAAAAGCAAAGGATTCCTGGCTTCCCAGCATCTGTCACTGCCCATCACCCAACTTCTCAGCACCTGTATTGGCCCATGATTGGGTGGGATTGTCCCCACGTCCTGGCTCCAGGCTGGCCAGTCAGAGCATTCCACCACCCAGGCCACAGTCTTTAGCTCAAATGTTGGCAAGTAGTGCAAGCAGGTGTATAAGACTCAGTTCTGGGGCTCTGATTGGAGCTAGTGGCAGAAAGAGGCTGCATCTCCCTCTGAGGTTTTGGAGAAGGTGGGTCTCAGGCCTGCAGCTGCCTTCCTGAGAACGGAACCCACACAGGACAAAGTAGAGCTGAGAGCTCCAGAGGGCCTTACTTTGTTTGAGTCCTGGATCCAGCCCTACCTGAATCTGACCACTGGAGTTTTTAAGCAAAACAACATTCCTTTTCTTACTTAGATAAGTTTCTGTCACTTGCAATAAATAGAGATTTAAACAATATAGGCAGGTGATGGTAAGAAGAGAAATGCGAATGTGGAAAGAAGGCTTCCTATCTGAGCAGGCAGCCTGCAGTCAGGATGGCATGTTGCTCTTGAGTCAGTTTGCCCTCCGGAAGCTTCCCTGCCCTCCTTCTGTCCTGCTTCGTCTTCTGGGCAGGCTGATGTTCCCAGGCTCCTGATCAGCTGGCTTCTAGCTGGTTCAGCCAATAAGAGGCACTGGGGCTGGTCAGAGGTGGGAGGGAGGGGGAGGCCTGGGTGGTTCCCCTCCCCTCTGCCTTGGGCAGCTGCTGTCTCTTCTCCCTGCCCCGTGGTTCCTGCTTCTGCAGGGTGACTGGTCCCTCCATCCCCAGCTCATGACTGGAGAGGCCCCTCTCATTCATCTGTGGGCTGCCCCACTGTCCCTTGCTGGCTTCTTAGCAATCCCATCACTTACGCAGCCAATCCCCTGGATTAAATTCTCTCTGCTTTCAATATTCCGAGCACTCTCTACTTTCCTGTTCGGACCCACCTCAGATGTCAAATAGGTTTCTTCTTGTGTCATGGCAGTAAGAGAGCACAGGGACATTCAGAGAAAGAAAACAAATTCAAAGTTATTGACCCAAATGGTGAGGGTTGGGCTAGGCCAGGCAGGACCTTATAAACTGCATGGAGGGGTGTCACTATGATCTGAGATGTGGGGAGCCCCTGGTGCACTTTAAGGATTAGGGGGCGGTGTGGCATGATCAGACCATCCCCAGGAGGGGCCCGGAGAAATGCTCTCTGAAACTCCCAGGGGTGCTCACTCACCAACACGCGGATTTCAAAGGCCAATCTCTTTGGGGGCCCTTCCCACTCCCCAAGTGAAACGGAACACTGTATTAGGCCTTGGGAGTAGAGAGGAGGGGACTCCAGGAGCCAGCAAGGCGGAGGGGGCCGGGGGGCTTTGGCAAGGCCTACAACAAAGAGCCCAGTGACCCAGCAAAGCCTGAAGCAGCCCAGACATGAAAGGAATATGCTGGAAAAATTAACTCAGTGTTTGCTTTGGGAACCAGTCTGACGGCTCTTAATCCAGTGGGCGTGTGTGTATTGCAACTCATGGGATGTCCCAGATCCCCTGGCAGGGCGACAAAGAGCCATTTGTGAGGCTTTCCTTCACGTCGTGGAGAGGGCCTGCCGCCTGGACGTCACCCCTGGCCGCTGAGGTGGTCCTGCCGTCTGGGGGCTTCCAGCCTTCTCTGAGAGGCCTGCTCTGAGGTCGGTGGCTGTTGACATCTCCTCCTCTTCCCACCATGATGTTCCCACTTTAGAAAGATGAGTGACATGGAGAAGTCGCCAAACCCTGAAGCTAAAATTACATGGAGGGTCTTTTCTTAAACGTGCATCTGTTAGATTGAGCAGAGGAGAAAAAGGACGCCCTAGGCTCCCGGAAGGAGGGTCTGGGGGCAGCACGGGTGGGCATAGTCCGAAGGGGTAAGAGAGGGGCAGCTGCCCTTCTCCTCCACGAATATACCTGGGGGGTCACAGTGCGCCGCAGACGTTTCTCGTACTGGCGTCTGATTAGATGTGCTTGAAAAGAAATCAGGTTTTAAATTCCTTTCCTCCTGTTTTAACTAGACCAGCCCCAGGGGAAGGGAATCCATGGCCAAAATTTATAGACACACAAAAGAACTAACTTCTTAGATTTTTGAGCTTCTTGAGGACTCAAGTCCTGCCATTCAAGGGCAAGTTCAATGACTTTCAAGAGTGGCCTTTACCACATGTGGTTTTTGCCTTACAGACTGAATTCAGAAGTGACCCATGGGCACTGTGTACACCGCCATGGCCCACATGGTCCAGTCTCAGGGCAATGCAGTCATCAGAGAGTCTGAGTCCGGTAACCAGACGAATTTAAAAATAACCCAAATTGCTAACTTGCATCCATCAACCAGCATAAGAGCACAAACGGGCCAAAGCAATCTATTTTTACCTTTTCCTCTTGCTGTCCCGTCCATCCCTGCCGCCCACCGCAGCTGCTCCCCTGCCTCTCTCCTGAAACAGAAACTAGACCTGCCCCTCTTTCGTGTGTGTGACCGAAATGCCAGTCTGGGAAGTCAGCATCCCCTTTGGGGAAGAGCCAGCTAAATGCAGAGTCCTTTCCATCACGCGTGGGGGCGGCCATCAGGCATGAGTAATGTTCATCCTGGTACTGTCATCTGTCACTGTTCCCGACAGAGGGGGCGGGTATGTGAAAAGGACTTGCTAAGTTCTCCTTTTCCCTAAATTTCAGTCTGGAGAGGATGCTCCTTACTCAGCCCCTGTCAGTCACTGACTCTTGATTCTAACATCCCATCGGGCCCTTCGGTCCTTCTGTGCAGCCGAGCAGTACATCCCCTCGCCTGTGGTCTCCCCTTCCACCCTTCTAAGCATTCATGCACACAGGTTCAAACTCTTCCCTCTGGTCTGAAACCTGGATACTGAGGATGTCGTAGAGACACACTCCAGCCCCAGCCCACCATGTCTGTCCTGGCCCGGGTGGCTGGGCGTGGTGGGCACCATGGGGCTGGCTTCCTCCCCTGCCCTTCGTCTACCATCTGCCCTTCCACAGAATGAGCACCCTGGAGCACCACCAGAACTCCAGACCCCAATGTGCTCTTTCTCCAGTTCATAGGGGCTCCTGGTCAGCCTGGTGTAGGGGACTGAGCCCTGGCTGGGTTCCTTGCAGGGTCATTATGTGGACGTGGCTGCTGATGGGCCAAGTGGCCTTGCGCATGTTCTCAGACCCCTTTGAGCATCCTTGACTGCCTTTGTGCACAGGCGTGGCGGGGCATGGGGGAGGGTAAGGCACATGCGCCCCCCCGGGGACACGTGTTCACCAGGACCTGTGGAGTGATATGACAAATTGGGGCTTTAGGGTCAGAGGGAGTTCAGCTCAGTTCCTCCTCAGTATTACACGCCTGCTGTTTGATTTAGGGAAGTTGCTTAACTTCCTTCGTTTCTGCCACCATGAAACTTCTCTAGCACTGCATCCATAGAGAAATCATAAAGGCCCCCACCTCAGACCCTGGGGAGCTGTACTAGTTCCCTGGGGCTGCTGTGACAGCGCTGCAAGCTGGGGTTTAAATAACAGAAATGCACTCCAGACCCCACAAATCTGGGGCCGTGGTGTCGGCGGCATTGGCTCCTCCCGAGGGTTCTGAGGACGAATCTGCTCCAGGCCTCGCTCCTGTTTCTGGGGGCCTCTGCTCTTCCTTGGCATGCAGACGCCATTCCACCCGTGTCTCCATGCCTCCTCCCCTCTGTGTGAGACTGTCCCTGTGTCCAAAGTCCCCCTTTCATAAGGACACCTGTCACATTGGGTCAAGGCCCACCCTAATGACCTCATCTTAACTTGATCATCTGCAAAACCCCTATTTGCAAATAGGGTCACATCCACAGGTACTGGGGTTGGGGCCTCCAAGAGCTGTGGGGGGGACACCATGCAACCTACACCAGCAGTTGACTGAGAATTCCAGGGAGGACAGACGGCTCGGCAACGCTCGCTCTCGCTGCTAACGTAGTAGTTATCTTGCTGCGAGTTTACACTGACAAGCGCAAAAGCACCACGCGCGTCCCAGAGCTCAGCCGGGAGGTTTTCAGCTGACGATGAATGACCAGCCTCATCCGTTTGCCGTCTTCGATCTAAACCGTCTGACTGTGAGCCGAGCTGACCTCCTCACGTCCCTGGATGCGCACACAGACAGACCCATTGGAGGCATCAAAAGTTTCACATCTCCCCACGTTCCTCAAGCCTTGAGATTGGCTTTTACCACAGCATGAAGTTCATTCAAAGGTATCGTCATTTTCCATAAACTTGCCAGCAGCAGAGAAGAAAGACAAAAAAAAAACCAGCTGGGGACTCGCTGTCCTCCCGGCTCTGCCTCCCTGGAAATCAGTCCTTGGACTTTAATTCTCCTATTGTGAGGGAGAAATAAAAACATGCCCTGCTTTCGACCGTCTTTCCCAGTCTGAGGCAAGGGGCTACCTGTGAGGTGACACGTTTCCTGGGTGGTGGACACGGCTGGTAGCTCTGCGATGCTGGGAGAGAAGCTGGCACGTCCTAAGTGGGAGGGAGGGCAGGTCCCGGGTACACGCCTGTCGCTCTCACAGCTCACCACCTTCCCCGATGTCCTGGATAAATAAGTCATTTTTGAATGAAACCATCTCCAAAGAGCTGCGCGGTGACCTCAAAACTTAAAGCTAAAGGAAACAGGACACACATCCACCTCTGACTAACTGGTTCTTTTTTTCATATATAAGTTGAATCTGTGTGAAATTCCTTCCTCCAAATTATAAATAGAAACCAATGTGCTTTTTGGTTGGGCTTTTCTTTTTTTATGAGGTTCTTCCCACAAAGGGATTTTCACTTTCAGGAGAAATGATTGCCAAAGACTAGAGGGTTTTAGACGGGTGTGGATGCAGGCCACCCCCTCCTTGCCAAAGTCAGTCTGATGTAGAGTTTGGGCCCGGACACCCTGGGCTGTTCTTTTTCCTCAGAGAAAATTGACCCAAGGCAGGAGCCAGAAGATGGAGTTCCAAGCCCGGTTTGCCGGCTGATGGAAGTACCTTTCTCAACCCTAGCAGTGCACTCACCTGGGGCTGACGCTCCAGGCTGGCAGCTAAGCTGGCATTTGCACTCCAAGCCTGGATCCTGCACGAAGCACACAGAGAGAAGAAGGCCTCCAGCTCCCCAAAGCTGGCATGGAGAGGTCAGCAATGACAGGGGGACAGAGGAGATGCCTTCGTGCTGGGGGGGATGCACAGGAGGGCGCACACCAGCGAAGGGAAGCAGGACCGTAGGAACTCAGGTCCCGGCGTTGACTGGAACGCCTGGTGGCCCGGATCCGGGAAACCTTTCAGCAAGTTCAACATTGAAAAGCCAAAAACCTAAATAAAAAACCTCAATGAGCAACAAAATCTGCTTTGAACATGTACATGCATTTTTGTCTCTGTTTCTGCCACTTAGTTGAATTCTCCATCTTTCAGTGAGAATGGCTTGAGATAAAGGGCTGCCCCAAGCCTGTAGAGGAGATTCCATGATGTGGGGGTGTGCACCCTACTACCTTTCTAAAATCCATGAACGTTCTGGATTCTGCATAAGGGGTTGGGGACCTGAAATAACCTCATTGAGAACTGTCACCCCCCGTGCAGTGTATCAGAGATTGCAGGCAGGTGGCCTGTAGGACGACCTGAGATAGCTGGATTTAGTAAGCACCATGTTTCAACATTCTCACATTCTGGTGTCTTCAGTTAGGAGCAGATGCTCACCGAAGTCCCCACTGTTTCTTTCCTTTGGACCACCGGCCTGCCCCTGAAGAATCAACATCTAGGCAGGCTCCCCACTCAGCTAGTCGTGCCCTCACTCGCACTCACCTGTGCAGACATTCGTTCGACAAGGAGGTGGGGCCACGCTGGCTCACGGTGTTTGTCAGTTGAGTGATGGTTAAGCATGAAGTAATAGCGCATTCGTCGTGGTTCTCCAGAGAAACAGAACCAATGTGAGGAGTTGCTTCCAGGAACTGGCTCACCGTTTTGGAAGCTGAGAAGTTGTATGATCTGCCTCTGCAGGCTGGAGACCCAGGAGGGCTGGTGTGGTTCAGCCTGCGTGTAAAGGCCTGAGTGTCATGGTGGTGGGGGAAGCAGCCAATGGTATAAGTCACGACTGAGACCAAAATCCTGAGGCCCAGGGCAGAGAAGCCAGTGTCTCCGCTTGCTCGGAGAGAGCAAACATGTCCCTCCTCTACCTTCTTGTTCTGTTGGGGCCTCTGTGGGCCAGGTGATGCCCCCTGCACTGGGGAGGGTGGTCTGCTTTAGTCAGTCTATTAACTCAGTGCTCATCTCTGCAAACCCAGAGATCATGTTTCCCCAGCTACCCAGGCACCTGTGATCCCAGTCGGGTTGGCACGTGGAACTGTCGGTCCCAGGGACACAACGCCACGTGGTGTCTGAAGGCTCCGGAGCTGGTCTGCAGAGCCCAGTTCTGTTCTTCAGCTGACAGGTACTGAGCACCGCCTCTGGGACAGGTGCCGGGCTGTGTTTTCAGGTTCGCATTAGTGTTCAGAGCCACCAGCGGTGTGGCACTGCTGTCCGACCCTCTTTACAGATGGGGAAGGGAGGTCTCATCATTTGTCCCGGGTTCTATGGCAGAGAAGGACAGAGCTGATACTGCAACCTGGCCCTCTGTTCCCTCCTCCGTAGTGCGGGGTGGAACAGTAATGCTCAAGGACATCCTTTTTGATTCGTGTCCCCGTCTAAGGTCTCTAGATGGTAGACGTGTCCTCTGCGCTCGAAACACTACTGGATGGAGGCGGATGACAGAATAGGGTTCTCTTTGACTGGACCTTTCTGTTCTCCTGGAGCTTAAAATCCCCCGGAGTGAGCTAGACATTAAAGAAGCAATAGAAGAAAGAAGCTCATTTCAGACTGGGAAGTGGGACGTGGCTCTAATCAAGTGGGATGTGGGTGGCACGAGGAAGAAAAATGGGCTCCTTTAAATCTTGAGGCCCAGGTAGGGGCCGAGAACACGATGCCTGACCTGACAAGTGTCCTGCTGGGCACAGGCCTGAAGCCGGGGTCTGGGGGCTCACGGGGGCTCTTGTCTGGCTGGATGCAGACATTCGATCTTTTCTACCAGCATGTTCTTCAGGTGGTGAGGGCAGGCATTACCTCCAGCACCCGACCTGTCCCCCCTGTCATCAAATGACTGGGAAACACCCCAACAAGTCTGCAGTAGAGCCCCAAATGCTGAAACTACATCAGGGGGACTGGCGTCCAGTCCTGGGCTTCCTGTTATTAACCAAGGTGACTTTGAGCAAGCCCCTCACTTTTTAAATAGTTGTGAGTCTGTTTTCCCTCCTATAAAACTGACAACTGCTACCTCCCCAGTGGGATTCTTGGGAGGATTTTATGAAATGGTGCAGAAGAAACTCGTTCCTCAGCTGTAAAGCACGACACAGACGGTTTCAGCAGTGCCGCCTCTGCTGTCATGGATCATGATGGACGGTCCCCTGGGTGGGACCCCGCGATGCGAACGTGTGGATGATGGAGAATCTCAAAACAGCCTTTTGGAGTAGCAGCCGGGAGATTCAGTGGGAAATCCCAATGCTAACCATGCGTCAATGTAACAAATACCATTCCGAAGGTTCTGTGAAAAGGCAGGTTTGCACTCTATGCTCTGTCCCTAAATTCCAGTACTTCAGGCAAGATGCACTGCTCCGGGTTTCCGGAGTTGTCCCCTCGGCATGTGAGAGGCACATGGAGCCAGTCACCCCCAATGTTCTGGCCAGCTGTGCATCCGATTGTCTCAGCTCAGAGTTCTCCCAGCTGTCCCCCACTTTTCCCACCCCTGGCTGAGCCCTCACCCCAGCCCTGAAACACCCAGGCTCGCCTCAGCCCCAGGAGCTTGCTCGTGAGGCTGTGTCCTTGTCACCTGCAGACACAAGTGTTGAGGGGCCTGCTGGGCCCACCTGGGCAGCGAGGGCGGTGAGAGCGCACGTTCTGGGTGGGTCTTTTCCCCGTGCAAGGGCTGCCAATCTCCTTAAATGCAGCTCCTTCTTTCCTGACCCTCTGCCCTTCTTCAAACGAGCTTTTAAACCTCTAAAAAACATGTGGTTTTACTTTCAACTGTATCCGAGCTTAGAGCGTGTTATTTTGGCTCGAGGACAGAGCGCTGGGTGGGAGGCTTCAATTCCATAGATTTGAGCTCTGAAATATTAATGAGCGAACCACTTGCAAAGGATCACCAGCCCCCGAATACACCCTCGGAGCCCCGGGGTTCAGCCGGAGCCGCCCACACGGCCCGAGCCTGAGCAAGCTGTCCTGACTGCCGCCCGGTCTCTTCCCCACACGGCCTCCCATCGGTCTGAAATCCCAGAAGGATATTCCTGGCCCCACCCAAAGATTCAGGTGTTCTGGGCTCAAACCTTATACAATTTGGGCGTCCTCTTTTAAGAAACATAATTCAAAATTGCAAATATAAAAATTCAAAATATAATAATTCAAATTCAAAATTGCAAATATAAAAGCAGTTACAAAAATGAATATTTGGAAAAGAAACTGTAACAAATGGCAGATTTTTAAAAGCTGACAAATGGGACAGACACCACTAACTCCATAAATTAGCATATTATTATTATATGTTTTATAATGATATATGTGTATAATTATAATATTAATTAACTGCCTGACTCCATTGCCAATACTTTTGGTGACATTCTCATTAGGGGATAGAAAGATGAGTTAGGATTTCCTTTGGTGTATATGATTATAATGGGTGTGTGTGTGTGTCTGTGTGTCTCTGTGCGTGTGTGTGTGTGTGTGTGTGTGTGTGTGTTGGTAGCCCAGAAAAAAGTCTTCTGGCTTCACGGCGACATAGTCATACCTCACTCACCCTGGCCCACAGGTCCCAACTGCAGCTCGTGGGAAAATTTTTAAGACTGTTGTCATGTTTGGGGGAACTTCTGTTGAATTTCTTTCATACAGGAGCTGTAATATTTCAGGTCATTACAAGTTTTCTTGTAGAATTAGTAAAATGAAAAGGCCTTTGAATAAACAATAACCAGTGTACCATCACTGTTTTCATGTGTGGGTTTTACACTGTCTTCCTTAATGTCAGTCATTTCATGTCAACCTAACAAGAAATGTAAATATGTTTGCAGTGTATTCATATGATTCAGTTCTCTTCATTGATTAGTTTTTTAAGCCATCCAAGTGCTTATTAATTACATCTACCTGAAACTGACCTCTTATAACTCATTACTTCTTTTGTTACAATCCAGACATTTTCCGTTATACTTCACTTCATGTCAGAACGTTCATTTCACCTTGTGTTTATCTTTTTATCTTCCACTGATATCTTATCTCAGTTTGTCACTTGATTCTTTTTTTTTTTATGTAGTAAATCTTTATTATACATAACAAGTCCCTCTCAAGTACTCGGCGGGAATAACTGTTAGGTTTGTATCCTCGCTTTTACCATTTAAAATGCATGACTTTGGAAAGCTTATTTAAACTCTGTTAATAACTTGTAATAAATTTTTAATAGAAAATGGGACTTGGCCTGTAGAGTGCTGAAGGCAGTCCCGGGACAAAGTAAACCATACACCGACATTCGCCATGACCATGATTGGCATGGCATATAATTAAAAAACAAAACAAAAACATCTGTGCTGTCCTTTCAGTGTGTGCTCTGTAGGCGGCATACAGCTGAGTTTTGTTTTGTCGTTCGCTCTGGCGATCCTTTTCCAACCGGTACATTCAATCCAGCACATTTATGTTATGTTGATGTGTTTTGTCTTGTTCCCAACATCTCTTGCGTTTTTTCTCACGCCGCCATCTGAATCGCTGTCACTTGATTCTTTAATAAAAGAATTTCAGGGCGACAAAGGAAGACCCTCTTCACATATGTCCAAATTAGGAGTCTGTGATGTCTTGTTTCTTTTATTGAACTATTCCAAAATGCCACCCCAAATTCCAATTATAATGGCATATATGTTATCAAATATGCCATTCCCACCAAAAACGATTTAAAAGGTTGTGGCACACTTATCACTGTATACAGTGCACCACCGAGTGGACTTCTGCTGAGAATGAACTTCATCTGACTGTGAGTCCAAGAGACTCGGACCGTCCATTTACAACCACCCGTATCAGTTCAGAGGGGTTTCCCGCAGACCCGTGTCAGGCTCTGGGTGTTCCAAGCCTCACATTTCTTCCAGCATTGGTTCCTCTTGTGCCCGGCGTCATGGGGCACATTCATCTCACTTGTCCAGCTGTGGGATCTGCACCTTCGTGTCACAACACCAGGTGATTCATCACAGGGCAGCGTGAGTGTCCTGGAGGCCACCCCTGCGGCAGAACAGCCAGCAGTGTCCCCACTGGACTGGAGTGGCTGTGAGCGCCCTGCCCTCACTTCACACCCTCCCCTTAGCCAAATGCCAAGAGTGCCCATGCCACCCAACAGCAGTGACAGAGTGCCAGAGTGGAAGGAAACAGAAGTCTTCTGCAGAAGAAAATGTCTTGCTTCTGCAAATTTCTTGGGAACTCATTGGGAGACAGCCATACAAGTTCAGGCCCTGAGGCTGAAACTGGGTTTGCGTCACGATGATCCACCTCTATGTGGCCCACAGGTCCCACAGAGAACACACTATGGGACCAGCTGGCTAGCAGGTCCTGCCTCAGGGCAGACTCCCAGGCACAGGTCAGAGCCCTCCTTCTCCCACACCGGAATCTCTGGGGCCCATCCAGTCCCTTCCTTCTGCATCCACAGCTAGGCCACTGGCTCTAGGCCCACCACCTGTTACTGACTTGCCTTGCACTGGCTAACGGGCATCCCTGCCATCCGATGCTGTCAGACCTTTCTGAGAGCCGCGGCCACCACAGAGGGGATAGTGGCACCCATGGGGTTGTGCAGTGCCCAACTTGCCCTCCCAAACATGGCACCCAGCCTCCACTCTTCCTAATCATCCTCCCCACTGTGGCCAGGGTGACCTTTCTGCCCTGACTACACTGCTTCCTGCTGTAGAAGGAACCTGTAGCTATCCCCATGGCTGTCACCACGAAGCCTACACTTTGTCACAAGGACTCCCATCCGTGCCTACTGTCCACCCTCATCTGTCACCATCCCCCCAACTCATACTCAAAGAGGCAGCATTCCTTGCTGCTCCAAAACCTCCACTCTGCCTAGCACACCCTTCCCGCTCTCCGTGAGACTCCAGCTCCTCTCTCAGCTTACCCATCCCTCCTCCAGGAGGCCTTCCCAGACCCACCCACCACCCTGGCGGCAGCCCCTTTTATGTGCATTCACTGGGTCCTGCACTAAAGGCAGATCTCACCAGACTCTTCTGTCATCTCACTCTTTCGGCCCTGCCTTTCTCTTCCTGGGCGAGGCGCTGGAGAGACAGATGAGCAGGACACAGGCCCTGCCTTCCTGGAGCTCTGGAAGTAGGTGAGAAGATAGGTTTATACAAGCAGACCTCATTTCATTGCACTTTGCAGATACTGAGTTCTTTACAGATTGAAAGTTCGTGCAACCTTGTGCTGAGCAAGTCTATCAGCACCATTTTTCCAATAGCATTTGTTCGCTGCATTTCTCTGTGTCACGTTTCAGTAATTCTCACGATGTTTCAAACTTTTTCATTATTATTGTCTTTGTTATGGCAATGTGATCTTTGATGCTATTATTATAATTGTTCTGGGCCACAAACTGCTCCCATAGAAGACAGGACACTTAATTGATAAATGTTGTGTGTTCTGATGACTCCACTGACCGGCCGTTCACCTGACTCTCTCCCTTTCCTTGGGCCTCCCTGTTCCCTGAGACACAACTTTGAGATGAGGCCAGTTAGTACCCTACAGGGGCCTCTAAGTGCCCAGGTGGAAGGGAGAGTCCCACGTCTCTCATTTTAAATCAAAAGCTAGACATGATTAAGCCCAGTGGGGAAGGCGTGTCCGAACTCAAAGACGGGCTGAGAGCGTGGCCTCCTGCACCACACAGTCAGCCAAGTTGTGAAGCAAAGGAAAAGTTCTTTGAGGAAATTAAAAGTGCTCCTCCAGTGAACACGCGGATGATAAGAAAGCAAAACAGACTTTCTGCTGATATGGGGAAAGGGTTAGTGGTCTGTATAGAAGGTCAGACCAGCCAGAACATTCCCTTAAGCCAGAGACTAGTCCAGAGCAAGGCCCTGACTTCCTTCAGTTCTATGGAGGCTGAGAGAGGGGAGGAGGCTGCAGAAGAAGAGTGTGAAGCTGGCAGAGGTTGGTTCATGAGGTTTAAGGAAAGGAGCGTCTCTACAGCATAAAAGTGCAGGTGAAGCAGCGGGTGCTGATGGAGAAGCGGCAAGTTACCCGGGAGACGCGGCTCAGAGAACTAATGAAGGTGCCGCCCTCAACCCCAGATTGTCAGTGCAGGCGGAACAGCCTTACGTTAGAAGCAGATGCCATCTAGGACTTTCATAGCTGGAGAGGAGAAGTCACTGCTGGCTTCAAAGCTGCAAAGGACAGGCTGACTCTCTTGTCAGGGGCTGATGCAGCTGGAGACCTTAAGGTGAAGCCAGTGCCCATTTACCAACCTGAAGCTCCTAAGGCCCTCAAGAATGATGCTGAATCTACTCTGCCTGCGCTCTAGAAATGGAACAAGCCTGGGCGACAGCACATCTGTTTGTGACATGGTTTACTGAATATTTTAAGCCAGCTGTTAAGACCCACTGCTCAGAAAAAAAGATTCCTTTCAAAACGTGACCGCTCACGGGCAGTGCGCCCGGCCACCCAGGAGCTCCGATGGAGACGGACCACGAGCCCCATGCTGTCGACATGCTGCTGACTCAGCACCCATTCTGCGGCCCGTGGACTGAGGAGTAAATTAGACTTCCAAGTCCCGTTATTTGAGAAATAAAATTTCTAGGGCCATAGCTGCATAGACCATGATTCCTCCGGTGGGTCTGGGCAGAGTAATGGAAAGCCTTCCAGAAAGGACTCGCCATTCAAGATGCCACGAAGAACACGCATGATCATGGGAAGAGTCACAGCATCAACATTAACAGGCGTTTGGAAGAAGCTGGTTCCAGCCCTCGTGGGGGACTGTGGGGGTCCCAGACTTCAGGGGAGGAAGTCGCTGCAGGTGTGGTGGGAACAGCAAGGAAACCAGAATGGGGGGCTGAGGGAGGGCTGAACCGCAGCACCCCAGGACCAGACTCCCTGGAGGAGGAGCTGCTGCTTGTGGACGAGCAGAGAGGGTGGGTTCCTGAGACGGAGCCTATCCGGGGGATGCTGTGGAGGATGCTGGAACAACAGCACAGGATGCAGAAGCTGACATCAACTCGACTGATAAAGCGGCGGTGGGTTTGAGAGGACTGACTCCAGTTTTGAAAGAAGTCCTACTGTGGGTGCAATGCTACCAAACAGCATCGCAGGCCAAGAAATTGTCAGGACAGGAGGCGTCAGTCAACACAGCAAACGTCACTGTTGTCTGACTTTAAGGAACGGCCGCGGCCACCCGCGCCCTGGGCGCCCCACCCTGGGCAGCAGCAGCCGCCAGCCCGGAGGCGGGACCTCCCCCAGCAAAAAGGCTGCAACTCAGATGAGGGTCAGCATTTTTTAGCGATAAAGTATTTTGTAATTAGGGCCTGTTTGTTGGGTTTTTTAAAGACATAATGCTATTTAGTGTACACTTAATAGACTACATATATAACTTTTATATGCACTTGACTGGTTATCGCGATACTCCCTTTATTGTCATGGTCTGGAGCCGACCTGAGGTGCCCCTGTACGTGGCCGACCGCAGAGATGGCAGTGCCGCTGCGGGGCAAGGAATGAGGGGTCCAGGCTGGAGTGGCCTCCAAGAAGCCCAAGAAGGTCCTCAGCGCCGAGAAGGGTCAAGGCAGGTGGCTCACGCAGGGGTGCGTGGGGGAGTGACCCCACACCCAGCAGAGGTGACCTGGCTCTCTGCAGGGAGGGATGGGGGGCCGCGGCTGCAGGGTTCCCAGGGGGCAGCTGGGACTGCATCCGGCCCACAGTGGGCGCCACTGGGGAACGTGCAGCTGGGGTGGGGCAAGTCGCATTCACGCTGTGGAAAGCGTCCTGGCAGCAGAGAGAGTGGCCCGGAGGGGCAGGAGAGGGGCTGAGAGGCGAGCATGAGCCCACCCGATGCTGGGACTCTGTACCACCTGGTCTGACTGTCGAGCACCAGGCTCTTCAGTGGGAACGAGGGGCCGCCGCCCAAGGGCCCCGGAGGGGGAAAAGGCCCACATCCACCGTGACGCTTCCTTTCAGGGTTTCATCAATTCTTAGATTTCTATCTTTTTCCCACCTCGTGCTGCTTCTGATTTCTATCCTCCTCCAGCTGTTCTCTCTTCACCTGTGGGCTCTCTGGCTTTTGGGCATTCTTTCTTGTTTTGTTTTTTAATTTTTTTATTTGTATCTTTCACTGTAGGGTTCACGGCTCTGCCACTGTGAGGCTGGACAGGCCTGGGCTGAAGTCCCGAGCCTGCCCTTTGCTCTGTGATGTTGGGTGAATCCCAGCACCATCAGGACAAGGCCAGAGTTCATGCGCGGTCTCATGATAAGGAGCTAGCACTAGGAAAATGTTTACGAGGATGTCTAACATACGGCAGCTATGTCAATTGTTTTTAATGTTTCCTTAAAAAAGAAAAGGCCTGTTTTGTTTTGTTTTAAACACCAGGCAAAGATGAGGTGCTGACCTGCTCAGCCGCAGAACATGGAGAGAAATTCTGGAGATGCTCCAGGCAGTTAGACAGCCCCCTGAGAGATGAGGCCACACCTGGCTAGAAAACACGTTTTCCAAATGACACCATGTGTCATTTTGCCACAGAAGATGTTGAGGCTGTTCCCCGAGCTTCACAAGAGAAACAGCACCCTGGAGTGGGACCCTGCCCATCGGGTGGGTCTTGCTGGGGCGGGCGCCAAAGGTGTCCCGGTGGCAGGTCCCGAGGGGGTGGGGGTCCTTGTTGGGGGATGGGATCTGGGAACCAAAGCGAAGGAAGAGGTCCAGGGCAGATAAGGGCTGGAGAGAGATTGGAGGCAGGGGGAAGTGGTCAATTAGCCCGCAGGAAGTCTCTGAGAGCAGGAAATGCGGGGCAGGGTGGGGAAGTTTGGCCACAAAGGGAAGGAAATACTTACCTTGAAACCAGAAATCTGCCTTGGGGCAGACTGCTGGGCTTTGGTGCTCTGTGCCTTCAGATGCCCACCCTGTACCGTAGCCTGCAGGGCACAGGGCAGCTGGGTTTGGCTAGCAGGGAGCCCAGGAGGAGAGCAGAGGGAGGGACGGGAGCAGGCTCGGCATGTGCTGCCTGGCTCCTTCCAGGTCGTCTGGTCAGCCAGAGCCCTGGACCCCCAGCTAGCAAGCTGGGCTCCTGCCTCCTGCCCTGTCCAGGCTCCCCTCCGGTTCCAGGAAGTGCCCCTCCCCTCCCCACAGCGGTCACCAGCAGGGGACGGCACCAGCGCTGGAGATCACCCACCTGCTGCCCAGTTCTTTGAAATATTCTCCTGTGAAACCCTCTCCTTTAAAAAATGGTGAATGAATGCAGGGTGAGCGAGCAGCGCCCTGCACAGGCCCCAGGCTGATGCAGGCCCACCTTTCCTTGTCATGTAGCCTTCCAGAGGGACGTCCCTACCTGTCTCTGTACTGCCCCGGCCCACAGAGCCTCCCCAGCGGGGAACGCCTTCCTCAGACCTGGCTGCGATCCTCCGTGACACCCTGTACACCCACGCGCACACGCAGGAGAGCACTTGCTTGAATCGCACAACTCCTGCAGGACAGAGTCACTAGTCAGAGCGAGGGTAAGTGGCCTGAGCAGATGACATCTCCACTCAGTGGCAGCCTTTGGATGAACACCCAGGTTTCTCGAGCCCCAGACCCTTTTCCATACTGCCCGGCTGCCTCTTCGGTTGACCCATTTTGCAGATGGGGGACCCATCAGAATTTCCCCTTAAGTGCAGGTTTTTTGTTGTTCTTTATATGATTTAAGTTTTACAAATAATGTATGAATATGTTAGCGTTAGAACAAATTTTCCAAAATTCAGAACTTCATAAAGCATGAAAGTTGCCTCTGACGACGGCCCTTTAGAGACCCGGCTCTTTTCCAGGCGTAGCACCCTTAATGCCGTATAACTCACGTGACAGGGAGAACTGAAAATACAAGTTAAAATCCCGATGATAGTGGGCTCTTGCTACATGTTCTTGTGTCATTTTCCTTTGTTCAGTCGGGTTGATTGGAAACCGTGTTTCCCAAACGTCAGGCATGGCTGTTCCCGCCTCACACGTTGTTGTGTCCCTTCCCTTTGAGCCATTATCATGCATCTCATACTTATTTAAATCGGCTTTCTTTTTTTGCCTTTACTTTACCTTGTTTTAAAAGAGCTATTTACAGCGTGGCCGTTGATGGGAATAGTGATTTCTCATCACCGTGAGGAGCTCATATAGAAATAAATGAGGTGAACATGACACTTACTCAACTCTTGCTGGACTCTGGCCTTGCCAAAGGCTTGCAGCCAACGCCTGTCCCAGCTTGGCCAGCAAGCGCCCCCCTGCTCAGGCTGCAGGCTTCCTCCTGACGTCAGCAGGGCAGGTGCAGGGCAGCGCTCGGTGGTTTCCAGGGGCCCTGAATGGCCCGTCTAGAGTCACCGCGGGTGGAGTGTGTCCCAGCCTGGGCGGCCCTGACTGCCGCCCTCGGGCAGGTGGGCTGTCCGTGGTTCTGCGCGACTGCCCCCCACGGCGTTCATGCTCTGTGTTCATGGCTCACTTCTGGACCACGTGGCTGTCCTGCGTCTTCTCAGCAGCTGCCTATCAATTCTGCTGATCTGCTGATCAGAAAACCTAGTTCTCAGTTCTAGGGTCAAACTGCCGGACTAGCCCGTGACTGTGGTTGCCCGGCTTTGCTTCCGTGCTGTGACAGGGTGGTGTCTCGGCCCCGCGCGGGGACAGAGAGCCGTCACGGAGAGGCTGTGAGCTTCAGACAGGACAAGATATGAGTGTTGTGCATATAAAACGATGACTGCACAACTGAAGAAAGCAGCGTCGCTGTGCAGATGGGAGGGCGGAGGGGTTCCTGTCTGTCAGCTGTCCTATGTCACACGGAAACTATGCTCTTACCAGCCAAAGACGTCTGATTTCTGAGTCTGTAAATGAATATTTTAGTGTTTTTCATAGGGGGTTTTGTTTCAGAAGAGGATGTTTTCCTTCTCTCATAGAAGATACAGAGAATCATCAAACCAGCCAGCAGTCTGCTCGCCAGCCCCTCGCCCACCCCACCACATGTGCATCCTGACACCCACGTTCCCACGCTCGCTGCCTGGGACCCTGGGCACCTCCCCCTCTGGGGCCAGGCTGGGTCCGGCTTGTGAGGTCGGCTCTGTTGGGAGTCAGGGAAAGCCACCACCAGAATCAGGGCCCAGTCCCCAGTCCTTCTCAAGAGCACATGCACCTCCTTGCTTGACAGCCGGGCAGTCAGGCCTGCTCAGGCCCCGGCTGCAGGGTGGAAGCAGGGACTGTGGGGCCAGGCTGCCGGGGACATGAAGGCAGAGGGTGGGAAAGAGGGACTGTCACCTTGGAGTGCAAGTAGGACAATTCAGGGCTCCTGTTTGCTTGTTCCTGCCAAACTGTCGAGCGGTAGGTACCTCAGGGCCATTGCACCAGCCTCAGAGAGCTCCGGGGGCCCAGGGCCTTGGGGCCTCACGCCCTGACCTCTGCTGTCATCCTCAGTGCATGGCTCCCACCATTCCAGGCCCTCAGGAGGGAGAGGGCAAAGAGCAAAAGCCCACCACGTCTTTCTCATTTTAAATGCCTCTCCAACACCCCTACCCAGCAACTGCCACCACCAAGACTTTCTGGAGCACGTAGATTTTAGTTGGGCACCCTGCCACCCGAAACCAAATCCCTAGGAACACCTGCCGGGCCTGCCGCTGTGCTCAACCATGAAGCGGTGGCTGAGCCCTCCGTGGGCGTGGGTGTGATGAGCCAGCTTGCTGTCAGGCCCCCACCCGAATCAACGGGCCTGTCGTTCTCCTGCTCAGCTTGCCGGGTGCTCAGGGAGAGTCCGTCTCTCCCACGTAGGAACACTGCCACAGAGGCACGGGTTCAAGACGCTCTCCAAGGTCACCTACGCCTTCCGTCTAACATCCTGGGAAGAGCGTTTGCCTGAATTCTCTCTGGTCACCAAGTACAGAGACTCACTTCCTAAAGGCAGCTCCAGCTTCAAGGGGCTCTCCGTTCTTTATATTCAGCTAGAGCTTTCCAACCTTTACTTTCCACTCTTTGCTCCCAGCTTTACTCAGAGGAGAGCTGACCCTCAGTGCTCCTGGGTTGTAGAGCCCCTGGGGGGCTGTGTTCCCTGGAGGGGTCCCCTCTCCATTTCACAGATGAGGACGCAAGGGGCTGACTGTGAACTTGACATGAAGCCATCTGGGTGGTAGTTCGGTGTTCTTCCTACTGAGATCACAGGACAGATTGAAAAAGCACACCTGCCCATTACCAGACATCCACGCTACAGCAGAGTGGGGTCTCTGTGCACACCCCCAGCACTCGCTCTACCCACTGTGGTCTGCCACAGGGCCACATGAGGGCTGCAGAGGCGAGAGACACTGGCTCTGCCCCGTGGGAGGTTAACAGGTGTGGAAGGAGACCAGGGCACTTGGAGAACAAAGAGGAAGTGAATGTAATCTGGCCTGGGGCATCATGGAGGGCTTCCTGGAGTTGGTGATAGTCAATGTCCTCCCTGCCCCTTGCCCCTGCTTCCAAGAGGGCTCAGCTTGGGCCCCTTCGGAGTCTTCATGCCGCACTCTTCCTGCAGGCGGCGCTGGCCTCGGCGTGAAGAAGGCGGCCTGTGAGAGCACCCCCAGGGGCGATGAGACCTGTCGATTCTTGACTGCGATGGTGCTGCACCGCTCTGTGAGTGCACTGAAAACCCTTGACTGTAACACACTTGAAATGGGAGAACGTTAGGGCATGGGAAACACCTCAAAAAAGATGCTTCAGAAAGAGCTCCCCATGAGATGTCACTTTCTGGGCACGCTGGCACCAGTGCGTAAGCCAGCCTGTGGGCCCGGGCACCTGCTGGAGGGTGGCCTGCCTCACGGCCGGTGGGCCCCCTGCTTTCAGCTGCACTCCTTTCTGCCTCACCAGGGGTGACCTGCCCTCTGCCTCGCCCTCTCCCCGCGTCTGTTAGCTCTGTGCAGTGCTGGGTGGGGTGGGGGTTGCTGAAGGCATTGCATGACAGTCAGCTAGCCGTGTCACTCAAACTGTGGTCCTCGGGCCAGCAGCACAGGCAGCCCTGAAGGGTGTCACGGACACAGATGTCCTGAGTGGGAATCTGCACTTTAGCCAGGTCCCTGAGCAGCCGGAAGGTACATCAGAGTTTGAGGACCAGGGCTCTCGGGCATGGCTTCTCAGACCATCTTTAAAAAGGTGGGCCTCGGGCCACTCCGAGAGGTGCAACTTTGCTGCCCGGCGTGCGGCCCAGCGCTGGGACGGTGCCTGGGTGGGTCTCATGTGCAGCCCAGGTTGAGAGGCCTGGTCCTGTGCACGGGCCGTGCTTCATGGCTATTTTGTCTGAAGCCAGACCGGCTCCTTAATCCGTACTTTGGGTCTTGTTGTCCCGACTCAGCCTGGTCATGCCTGCCCTGGACGCCCCTTGCACACAGCGTGGGCCGCCCACTCCTTGTTTCATCCTCACCAGCCATCAGGCTATCTCTGTGGCCACTGCTAAACTTAGCCACACTGCACTGGGGCTCACAGCTATTGTCCAAATACCGAACTTCAAACAAAGAGAAAAGACCATTTGCTAATCCTGTGTGATAAGCCGCCTTTATCAGCCCCTGTTGCTCTCAGCTGGCATGGTCAGATGGGGTTCTGTTACACGGTGTAAATAAACATCACCTGTTTGTGCAGGATGACACGGGGGGCAGCTCCTGCTACCGGGGTTATCACGGAGGAAGCACTAGGTTGGGCGTGTGAGTGTTTGGACCTGAACCACCAGGGGACAATAACAGTCGGGCTGGGCGTGCCCCAGGGTGAGCCTCTGCTGAGGTCTGCGTGGTCCTGGCTTCCCGGAAGGTGATTGCCGAGAAGGGGGACTTTCTCTCCTTCCTGCCTCAGTGGTCTGCTTTCCAGCGTCTAGACGCCATGTGCACCGTGGTGGGGGCCTTCCGGATTCCGCTCTTTCTCTGTTGCCAGTTTCCGAAGCCACGTATCTAAATCGGGATTTCCTGCCTTCCCAGAGTCTTAGGGTCGGCGGGCCTGCAGGGCACACAGCCACCCACCCTGCGCCCCCTGTCCGAAGGGATACTGAAGGGCAGGGAGGTGGCGGTCACACAACTGCTCGGGAGACGCCAGGCGAGAGTCATCCTGAGCCAGCTGCTCCGGCCCTGCTGGATGTGAGCAGGAGCCTTGTCCCCTGGGCTGTGCGTCCGGGTGCAGACAGGGTGGCCCTGATGCCAGAGCACATCGTAGGAGTCTGTCGTTGGGACGATGGCGGTGGCTTTTGCCTAGTTCTGTGGCCTCCTCGGGCAAACCTGCAGTGAGGTCTGAGACGGTGCGGGGCCTAGAGCGCTGCTTCTCAGGCCTCGGGGTGCGGCTGAGTCCCCCGGGGAGCTTGCCAAGATGCAGCTTCGGGTTCGCTGGGTCTGGTGGGGCCTAGGCACCCACTTTCTGGCCTGTGTCCAGGCAATGCGGGTGCTCCTAGTGGGCTGGCACTTTGAGGAGGGAGCCCAGAATCCATTTCTCTGAGTCCAGAAGTGACAGGTAGGGAGTGGCGTGCGTGTCCCCCACTGTGCTCACACCCCTGGTATGAGGCAACCCAGGTTCTTGTTTGGCTGCATCCAGGAGGTAGGTGGGGCTCCCGGGGACTCGACCGCACCTGCAGAGATGCCCCACTCACTCAGGCCTTGACCCTGTCCTGGACTGTGACCACCTTAACTCATAAAGGTGGTGGAGGGAGGCTGGGGCTGTGCCAGGCCTAGGCTTTGGCAGGTCTGGCAGCCTCTGCTTTTGCCCTGAGCTGCCACGTTAGTCTGGCCACGTGTGGGAGAGGCCACGTGGAGAGGGAGTAGCTCCAAGGGGCCCTGAGACACTGTCCCACGGTCCCAGTTGAGCCCAGCTCATCAGCCCTCCAGCTAAATGGAGCCACACAGACTCCCAGCCTCAAGAGAGCAGAAGAACCCAGCCCAGACTCAACTGTGTGCAAATAAGAGAGTGGTTGTTTTCAGGCACTAAGTTTTGGGTTTTTTTTTATACAGTGACCAGTAACTAAAACAGCAACCATATAATTTGCCACCTAACCAGGAGAGCTATTAAAAATGACTCCAGAACCCCAACATTCCCCAGGACTGCCCAGAAATGGGGAAACGCGGTCTCCCTAGTGATGAGCAGCTCTGTTCCAATCAATGAACGTTTCCTACACATGGGGTGTTAACAGGGATTCCCCAGTTATGAGCGACAGAAACCAAACTCACTGGTTGAGCCCCACTGGCTGCCTGTGGCCTCAGAATGAGGAGCCCACGGGCAGGTCCAAGCCAGGGGCTCAGGCTCGCACCGTGTCTCCAGGGCTCACCTCGAGCCATCTCGCTTCTTCTCATGTTGGCTTCATTCTTTTTCCTGCTCCCCTGATCCCCTTGTGACATTCGCACTCCACAGAAGTCGTGGAAATGAGTCTGACCCTGGTTGGCCCCGTTGGCCACAGGCAGGAGTCAGTGGTGCTCTGATGGGCCAGACCTGAGTTGCAGGGACACCTCAGAAGCAGTGGAGTTAGCTCCGTCCTTCCAGTTAGGGCAGGGGTGGGGATCACCAGGGAAAACCTGGGCTCTGAGCTGGAACATAGCTCACAGCTCGCCATGGCGGTAGCCAGAGGCCTATAGACGGTGCTAGGGAAGGTCTTAACATGCACTCCTGTCCTGGGCTCCAGGCTCGGAAGCAGATGCCAAGCACTGCTGCTTAGAACAGAGATGGTCATCACTGGCGGGTCACTGGATCAGAAACGAGGAAACTTCCCTCAAGGGAAGTGGGAGGAACGACTTTTAAAATCCATGTTCCAGCACCTTCTTGAGCAAAGCTGACGCCAGCCACACCCTCAGCCCAGACCCCAGAGGGAAACGGCCGGTTCCTGAGCTCCAAACGATACACATAGGGAGCCCGTGGGTTCTCAGTGGGAGACACAAAGATGCAAAGACTCCTAACTGGAGCTGGGCCAGAGCGTCACGTTCCCATTGGTTTTCCTAAGCACCAGGCACAAGGTACCATATGGAAACATTGGAAGCATGACTTTCTGCCCTGATTTTGCTGCTTTGTTGGGAGACTGAATGGTGTTTTGCTCACAGGAGCTTTCTTTCCAGGCCCCGCTCCGGTTGTGCTCGGCTCTTTTGAGTCAGGACTTGGCCTGCTGTCCCCGAGTCTGGGGAGGTCCTAACTGTCCCCTTCAACTGAGTGACTGGCCCGCAGTCCCCGCGGGCTGTTTGAGTCACCCAGTGCTGCTTCATGTGATGGCTTAAGTCAGCGGCTTCAAGCGACACCTTAGCGTTCCTGCCTCAGGTCTGGAGGCGGGTGGAGCTCATGAATCTGGCTCACGATCGCAGCTGGAGCATGGCCGGAGCACCACCTGAGGGCTCAGTGGTGCCGGCCAGCCCGGGGGTGGGCTACGTGGCTGAGCGTGGCCACTCACTGGGGCTCGGCCGGCGTCCATGCCTGGCCTCCCTGTGCACCTTGGGCCTCCCCTCTTGTGGGTTCTAAGGAGCTTCCAAGGGAGGCAGATACGGCTCTTTCCTAAATCACCTTGGCTCCAAGAGTCCCAAGAGAAAGTTTGAAAAATACATTGACCTAAATGAAAACAGAATAAAATTTACCAAAGACACTGGGCTGCAGCGTGATGTCGGGGTGCAATGTAACCAGTGCCCAGAGGGAAATGGATGGAGCTAAAGGCAGATGCTGGAAGGGAGAGTCTAACATCCTGTGCCAAGGCTCGCCTTAGGCACCTGGAGGGGGCAGAGGGGTCTGAGCCTCAGGCAGCCAAAGAAAATCAACAATAAAAAATGGGCAGAAATCATTGAAACCGAAAACAGGAAAATGATAGAGGAGATGAGCGAAACCTAAAGCTCCTTCTTGGAAGAGCTCAACGCAGTCACTACACCTCCAGCCAGACAACTGAGGAAAAATAGGCGAGGGCACAAAAACCCTTCCCAGGAAGGAAAGGGTCGTCGCCACAGTGGACAGTAACAGGGCAGAGGAGGAATCCTGCCAGCAACGGCGTGCTCCCGACTCCGATAACGCAGATGAAGTGGACCGACCCCCTTGGAGGACAGACTCCACCCAGAGAAGATGCCGAGCCCAGGGAAGGGCCCAGGGTGGGAGCAGGTCAAGGCAATTATGGGGCTGCCCAGGTGCAAGGTGGGGAGAAGTGGACCCGCCACATGAGGAGCAGCACCGTGGTCCCTCGGCAGGAGAGCGTGAAGGATGGGCGTTGCGCCTGTGCTCTGGGAAGCGCAACCTGCCACACTGGCATGCCACCTCTTCCAGGAAGGCCTCCATGTCACCCCCGTAGAAAGTGCCATCTCGGTGCTTAGAAGGATTTAGTTAATGCCTAAGAAATCATCACTTCTCAACCCTGGTTGCACAGTGCTGTCTCCTGGGAAGCTTTGGACAAACACTCACATCTGGCCCCTGCCCCCGACACTGACTGAATTCATCTGGGTTGGGGCCGGGTACCTTTTAGAAGCTTCCCAGGTTCTATGTGCAGCCAGGGCCAAGAATCTTGGCAGTGAGTGAATAAAATTACAAGCAATTCACTGGGATGAAGTATTCTGGCTGAACAGCACAAGAACAGCAATTTAGAAACTAAATATTTAGAACCTAAATATTGATGGGGTAGCATAGGAAAGAAAAACAAACAGGAAAGGATGAGTTGTAAATGAAATAAAAATGCAGAAGGAGGAGGAGACAGGAGATGACTAAAGAGCTGCCGCGGTGGGATTCTTTGTCAAGTGGGAAGACCTGGGAAGCCATCCGTACTGGCGTCTCAGAGCGCCCAGTGCAGACCTGACCCCATGAACAGCCAGAGGGAAAACTGCCCCCGAAAGGAGGCCGGCAGAGGGTTCCCTTTCCTCCTTAATAGTCTCACTTAGGTTTCCTAGTGGACATGGAAAAATCTGTGCTCAACAATTTCTTCCCCCTTTGACTAACTCAGTAAACACTTCGAAAACGCTTCAAGATATTTTTCTTGCTGAGTTGGGCATCTAAAACCGGGGCCATGTTACTGCATGTGAAATGCAGTGTGTACAAGCAGGCATGCCTACGTGTGCACGGACTCAGGATGGAGGAGTTAATCTGCAGAGACGTTTCTAGTAGCCTCCCACAGGGCTCTGTGCTTACCCCATCCTACTCACTGTTTTTTTATTATGGTAAAATATACGTACCATCAAATTTACCACCTTAACCACTTTCAAATGGGCAGAAGTATTAACCACATGCACATTGTTGTACAACAGACTTGCCGTTTTTAGAACTACTTGGCTGAGGACAAATCCTCTCGTCAGACAGTAGAATTCACAAAGCCCAGAAGCAAGTCTCATGAGATGGGTGAGGAAGGAATGACTCAAATGACAGTAGACAGTTAGGCCAGGTGCATCTCTGGGAACCCACACCCTAGGACCTGGGGGTGGTTGAATAAATGTTCATGAACTAAGTGAATTTTAGTAAGTTGGAATGAAGGGTCCAAAGTGATGACCTTCAGCAGAGACATGTAAAATCCTTCATTTATATCTAAAATCCAAAAGATCTAAAATGTAAAGTCCAGCTCAGTAAGAAACTCTGTTTGTGCTTCTAAAAATTTGAAATATTTCAACCATACAGATGAAGACAGAGCAAGAAATAACTATTAACCATGCACTTACTACCCAGATTTAATCAACATTAACATTTTCCATTGTTTATTTGGGTAAAAAGAAAATGCTTCAGATGCACTGCCAATCTTCTGTCTCTCCCCCTCCCCGGTCCCATTACCCTTCCACCTCTGGGCCTAACCGATGTCTTGATTTTGATGTCTATCATTCCTATTCATGTTCTTATATCTTGGCATGATTTTACATTTTATATTTTGGTGGATTCATCCAGAAAACAATATGAAATGTTGTTGTGCATGTTTTTATGCTGTATATAAATGGTTTCCCATCGCACACCGCACTCTGCAAATTGCTTTCCTGGCTTCGAGATTCATCTGTGGCAATGATGTGGTTCTGTTGTTCAAGCTCACCTACCTGGAGCGTCCCGGCAGGAACACTCCAGAGGAAAAAACGCAAATCTCAAGGAGCAAAAGTAGCCCAGGAAGAAAGCTCAGCGCTGTCCCGTAGCCAGCGGCACGGCCACCAGGGATCCCCGTCGGATGAGAGCCGGCTGAGCTCTCGCGGGGCCTCCTCCCACCGGAGTCTCTTCCACTGAGTGCTGGAGGCCAGTGGGGGTTCTGTTTGACCTTCGTGTGTCAGTGTCCCTCTGGATAAACTTTCCATATTACTAATTTTTTTTGGTTAGAAAATGATTTTTATCCAGTGACTGATTTGGTTGATGCATTTCTCGCCAACTAGTCCCCAGCTCTGGGCAGCTTCCAGCAAACGCCGGAGCCCAGTGCCAGGGCTTCCAGCCCACCGTCTCCGGAGTGAGGCCTGAATACGGGGCCTTCGTCCGCGCTGCCCGGTGGTTCTGGGACGAGAGGAGCCGCGCCTAGCAGCACGCAGCATGGAGACAAGCCCGCATGCCTGATACCACTGTGCGTGTGGCAGCAGTTGCTGGGCTTGGGGATGTGCTGGGGTGGGGGTTACGCTCCAGCTGTTTGATGGCCATTTGGTCGTCTTAGAAGGAGGGCGGCTGCTGATGGTGTTCGGCGTCCCAGGCAAAGCCGCTGATTGATGGGATTCCTTTGCATGGGGCCCAGATGCTCCTGCTGAGACGCTGAGGAAAGAGCAGGCGGAGAGGCAGGGAGGGGACAGCCAGGCTGCTGCTAAAGGTCCAGGATGCTGGAGGACAGAGAGGAAGCTTTACAAAGGCCCGAGTGTGGGGGCATCCTAGCCCTTGGCGTGTGCACAGAGCTTAACAGCTTGCGAGCACTTCCCCAGCCCGGGTCGTTTGGCTCTTTCACCTCAGGAGAGGGGCCAGGGAGGGTAGAATTCTTAGCATCATTTTGTAAACGGCAGAACTGAAACCTGGGGTTCCTGGTGGCTGTGTCTCACCGTTGGCCAGCAGCAGCAGCGGGTGAGGACCGCGTATTCTGACACGTGCCAGACATCTGAATCCATCTTCCTAAACAATTTGGAAGCCAAAGTCAATTCTGTACCCTTCTCACCCCCATCACGCTCTGTGGCATCGACCCCGTGCCACCTGTCTGCCCCCTCTCGTCTGGCTCCAGTTTGCCCGGGGACAGCTCCGAGGGAGATGAAAGAAACAAAGCGAAGGAAAAGAGCCCCACTCCTGTCTGATGTGTCCCCAGGGCAATGTCTGTCATGGACGGACGCGGGGAACAGTCCTGGGCGTGGCTGAAATGGAGTTTTAAATTGGAGTTTCCCACGTATGGCGTCAAAGACCATCACAGACCTTCCAAGATAGCTGTTATACATTTTGTATCTGTGAAGTAAAATATATCCTGACAAAAATGCCTTCGGTGAATTGTAACACCGTGAGTTAGAAAACGGATCATGGCTATCACATACACTTTAAGAAGTGCGGGCCAGGCAGGGCACACTCTCTAAAGATGTTTTTGCTATTATTGCGAGAAAATGTCCACATTTTTAAAAGATGCATACTCCAGCAGGAAGGGGAGCAGTGACCTGAAGGGCAGGCCTGTGGCCGAGTGACACCGGGGAATGTGGCTGAGGGGCACGTGCTGGCTCAAGGACTCTGCCTACTTACGCATGTGAATTTTCATGATAAAAATTTAAATACAGGTAACACTTGGTCCGGCAGGCACTCACGGATCCCTCACAACTCTGCCTGTCCTTCCCTGTGCCAAACCTGTGGCCCGTAGGCTGGAGGCGCCGGTTTGAGGTTACTGGTGCACGCCAGCCACTCCCATTTGGTCTGGACTGGCCAGAACAGCACAGAGCGGCAGTGGGGGCTGTGTTTGCTCACGAACCCGGCTTTTCCCATTCTGTTCTGCACAGACCGTGTCAGCAGCCCGTTGGTGGGTACTGATCGGTCCTTCCTGTGGGATAGGCTGTGGGGTCTCCCCAGGAAGCTCGCAGTCACTGGGAGATGGGTGCTGAACGGGTCACCACAGATGATCAATAAACACATGGCAAGAAGGCAAAGTGTCTCAAGGTGAGGGCGTGACACACGCCGTGAGGAGGCCGCGTCCTGCAGGCAGCCTCCTGGAGGAGGGCCGGGCCGTGGAGCCCCGATCGATCAGGAGGAACTCGTCACGCTGGGAGACCAGCTGCAAGGTTTTGCTGGCATTCCAAAGAGCCCCAGGGCCCCAACTCCCGGGCCGTCCATGGCCCCGTCCCCCATGGAGGAACTCACTGCTTAGCACCATCGGATCCTGGAGAGAGAGAGGCCGAAATCTCTGCCTGCCGCCTTCCACCCGTCCTTGTCAACAGCTGGCCCTTAACAAGCGACGAATCCATCATGTCGGATATAAGTGGCGCAGCAGAAATAATCACCTGTCATGGATTCCATCTTCCTAAAAGACGCGGTCACGATCAGGTTCGGAATGCGTGGGCGGCATGAACCCGGGAGCTCACCCTCCCAGCAGGACACTGACCTTCCCCCGACTGCCTGGGTTGGCCGCATCCAGCCGCAGCTCATATTTCCTGGGCCTTTCACTTGGGAGATAAATGCGAGGAGGCACAGGATAATAAAAAGACAGCATTGAACAGGGCGACGTGGTGCAGAGCCCCACCCACCGTAAGGTTTCCCACAATCGGCCAAACGGTTAATATTTCCAAGTATTTTCTGGGTGTCAGGCACCGTGCTCCACGCCTTATCTGTGCCGCGGGATTTACTCATTCAGACGCTTGGATTTGGAGATTTCTCATGTTCCAGCCTGAGCTCTTCATCTTCCCACCCCTCAAATGTCCGCCCTTCCTGAATTCTTGCCAAGTACTGGGGCCGGCCCTGTGGGGTCACCTGCCCGGCTGGCTCTGTCCCCCTCAGCCCGTGAGCAAACCCAGCTGACTTCACCTGGACATGCACCTGTTCCTGCTGGGGCTGTCGCCACCACAGGCCAAGCCCGGACCCCCTCTCCTCCCTCCTAACTGGTGTCCTGACTTCCACTCTCAGCCCTCAGGGTCTACTTTCAACGCAGCGGCCAAGGCGAACAAAAAAACCTACGTCTGACAGGGTTCTTCTGGGTGTGAATGTCTCCACACTGCGCAGTCTTACAGTACTGTCTCACAGCATCCGTGGGGCCCCCACCTGCTTGCCTTCGACCCTTCCTCAGCTCTGTCTGCACCCCCTGCCTTTTCCTTCTAGATTTTTCTACCTGGGCATACTGTTAGGTTATTTTTACTTCTCTTCCAGCTCATATTTTTCCTTGTTTGCTCTTTGCAAGAGTGTTTGCTGTTTATCACCACATTTTTAAGAAGAAGATAGATTTAGGAGTAATACCAATGTCCAAAATTAGGGGATTTGATAGTGTTATGATATAGTCAAGCGAGGGACTGCTCAGCAGCCATGCAGCCGGAGACATGACCTCCCGGTCGGTGGAAGCAGCCGAACGGGGCTCTAGGTAGAGCACGGCACGCCGCTCTGTGGCTATGTGCGCTGAACGTATATGCATAGAATGAGACTCAAATGTCATTTTTAGAATATTCAGAATGGTCACCCCTGACCGGTGTCCCCAAGGACCCACAGGGGCCTGGCCAGACTCTGTCAGTGGTTCTCTGGAGATGTCAGTCCCCCTCAGACCCAGGCCTGACGTCCCCCTCCTCTCTCCCCCGGGCTGCCGGCACAGGGAGCCCCCATCTGCACTTCCACGCCTCAGCTTTGCCGCTCCCGTTGTGTGGCAATTGTTTGCAGGACATTCTGTCCTCCCTGTGAGCTCCTGAAGGAGGGGCCAGGTCATATTTATGCTGACACCTGTGTCAGGCAGCATCAGCTCTGGTGTGTGTGTGTGTGTGTGTGTGTGCCCAGCTTCCGAGCGCTCATTCTGACGGTGGCCTCAAGACAAACTGCCCCATGGGGCCCAGAGCGGTTCAGGTTCCCAGCCATCCTGAGCCCCGGGTCTGGAGCTCTCCCTGCAAGCCTGTGTACTGTCCCAGAACAACCCATGAATTCCTTTTTATCCTAAGATAGAAACGTTTTATTGCAACGAGAAATCCCCGGGTGACGGGACTTTCCTTTCGTCCTCCCTGGTAGAGCGCCATTAGTTAGCAGCACCATCTGAATGGCGCTCGGCATCCAAAAGGCTTTCATCCCTGACCTGCTGGGATGAGCACAGGCTGCAAGGCGTGGGCTTCCCTGCGTGTTACCGCTCACCTTTTACCTTCTCCCCCTCACTCGTGGAGACCGGGAAAGAGACATGACGGGAATGATGCGCTCACTCACTTAGCCTCGTTACAGTCTTAATGGCAAATGGCGAAATTTGAATTTTGTCCAAAACTAGATGAACACGATGGCCTCACATGTGGGCCGAAGCCAGAAATGCCCTTGGAACAGGCCTGTGGCACTGACCGTCTGTTTTCTTTTGTGGGGGGGTGAGCATTCACCATAAGGGCTGGGGGGCTGAGGAAAGTTCCCTCTTCCTCGCTCTTGTGCTTTGCGGTACCAAATTAGTAATGGAACAGCCTGGCCCCGGTGTTTCCCTCCCAGGATTTAATAAAAGGTGCAGGTGTGGCTGGGGGTGGTCAGCCCCGTGTGGCTCACGGCGGCGAGGAAAGCTGGCTCCAAGAGCCCCTATCTACACAGAATCAGTCTTGTTCTGATTTAAGACGAGCTTGCTGCCAAGCAGCAGGACACAAGGAACCCTTTCTTTTCCAGTCTGGATGCTTTCTTGGGCTTTGCGTGTGTGTTGCTTTTCAGTAAAGGTCTAGCTGGATGCTCGCTCCAAAACTCTGGCCAAATCTAAACGAAAGTGTTGAACTTGAAACAAGAGAAAAAGCGGGTATGGTTTTGGGAGCTGTTCACTCCGCGTGGATCATCAAAGGGTTGTTTCCAAGGATGGAAACAGATGAAGAAGGCGATCTGGTGCACCCAGGGGCTTCCAGGAGCCACCGCCGCCGTGCCCACGGCCACCCGGCTCATCGCCACCACCCAATCAGGAGCATTGGCACCACGCCACCGTCTTCTCCACCACCGCCGTTAGCACTTTATCTGACCACTCGCATGTGCCGCACACCAGGCTGACCCCTCAACAGGCATTAGCGCCTCCTTATTTTTCTCCCTACATCCTATTTCTTCATGGCACTTGCCTCCTCTGGGCATTCCCCCATTATACTCACTGGTGTGTTGTTTCTTCCCTCTGTCTCCTACCCAGAGTGTAAATTCCACACGGGCTTTTATTTATTTACTTTTTACTGACAACAGGACTCCCAGAACCCAGTCCAGTGCCTGGGACACAGTAAGTGATGGGTAGATGGTAGAAGGAGAGAATAGTATTAATGACAGCTCCACCATTTGGTGGTGTCACCCTCCCGCCGGAGGGAGGAGGGCTATGGGGCTCAGGAAGCGAACTAGCTCCCCCGAGGTTGTCGGACTGAGTTAGAACTCCTGCTGGGTGGCTAGCGCAGATCTCAGGCCCCTTAACTCTAGGCCAATTGCCCCATATATAACAAGACATAGATGCTCCCAGACTTCTAAACTTCTGCATCTCTGGTTATTTCCCTGAAGCAAATGGAATGCATTTCCTCTCTCCAAACGGAAAAGAAGTTCCCTGTGATTGGAAAACCACCCACATCTGCTTCTCTGCTTGACAGGAAAACCTGAGCTTGTGTTCTCCAAAACTCTTAATTAATGATTTGCCAGAGTAACCATTTGCCCAGACTGACGCAGGGATGAAAGTTGATTGACAAGGCTCTAATTAAACCCCAATTTATAATCTAATAGCCTGAGATCTTCCAGGTCATTAAGGACTTTGATCCTAGAAATCGTGCTAATAATAGTTCCCCCACCCGCACCTCGTCCATCGTCCATCGCTGTCCGGCTTCCCGAACATCCCTACAGCCCGGGCAGGGCAGCGTTGAAAAGAAATTAGTTCCCTGCAGCGGCTGAATGAGCTGTCCTTAACAATAACAACGACGCCACAGGGGGTCCTGAGATAGCAATCTGGCCGAGGGCTCCCTCAGTGGGGACGTCGTTTGCATAGCGATGCTTGCCAGATGGTTCTGAGGCCAGCTCCAGGGCCCGTGAGGAGCAGCTGCCCTGCTTGGAGTGGGGCAGGGCCGGGGAGGGGCCGACGTGGGGGTGCTGTTCCTGTGGGGCACAGGGAACCGACCCTCCCGAATGGTTTGCGGGGAGGCGGGTAATACCAGACAATGATATTTAGGGAATACTAACGCAGCATGGCCGGAGAGATGGGAGCCCCTGACCTTGGTGGGCGGGGGCAGCCCACAGGCCGCGCCGAGAGCATACTTTCCCTAGTCAGCCGAGAGGTCTGGAGAAGGGGTCCCAGATGTGGGGATTCCAGAGACCAGGACATTTAAAAAAATCAGATGGATTGATATAGGCTCACCAACTTCGACTGTGTCAGTCAAGTACAAGCAGATTAACAAAAAATACAAATCCCTATATTATCCATTAATTATAATCCCTATAACCAATTAATTTATTTTAGAAAGGACATTTTAACCAACCAAAAACATGGGAGGAACATCATCACAGATGAAGGCCGGACCTTTCCGAGAAAGGGCAGTTGATTGCGAAAGTACTTGTACAGACTCACATTGTCTTTATTTATCCTGTGGTGGAAATCTGTTCTAGATCAGCTGAGCCCAAGGTCTGATACTTGTAGGATGGAAGTCAGTCCCGTTGGGCTAGGATACTTACATTGAGGAGACTGTTAATTAATTAATGTCCACTAATTGGTTTTAATGTCTCCTTTCATTCCAGGTGGGCTCCAGTTTGGACAGTCAGTTATATGTTCACCCTGAGAATCTGGGGACCTAGAGCAGACAGTGCTCAAACCTTTGCTTTCACATCCGCACTCTGTGCACATACTTTCTGTGCTCCTTAGAAAGGTTTCACTCGATTTCAGCAGAAGGCACTGGGAACGCGACCCTCTGAGATGTTCTCTCCTGTGGCCTCACCCCGCGCACTCTCTCAATCTCTCTCCCTCTCGCTCACAGCTTTATTGAGATGTCAGTGACACACAGAAATTGTATGTATTTAAAGTGTATAACTTGGTGTTTTGATATATGTATACATTGAGAAATTTCTTCCTGCTCTTGTCCTAGATGAGGGACTGAAAGGTCTTTGTGCAGACGAGCGAGAAGCGGAAGAGACATTAAGAAAAACACTGTGAGTAGAATTCTATCAGAATATATCAAATTGGCTTAGAAAGTAGAAGGAGAAGTTGAGTTCTGCCCCCTCCCCACTCACTAGTGTGCAGGAAATCCACTGGCTACTCATGGCCTCATTTCAGCAAGTGGGACACACGGCACACAGGCAGTAGGGTGTGGTCCAAACAGGGACTCGCCTTGTCTGCTTCCCTCACCGTGTTTACTACTCAGCTGTGGCGTCCTGCTTACAGAATCCCCCCATGAGAGATGCCTCACTCTGTCACCATTTTCCACTCTGTCTATCCAGGGTGCATGCGTCCATATGCTGATGGAGAAGAGACGGGGAATTTGATACAAAGAGGGTGTTGCGGAGACAGATATCAAAATAGTCACCATAAAACACAAATTTTATGCTCACCGAGTGAGGGACAGGTGTTGCTGAGACAGGGACCGTGGGCTTAGACAGAGTAGGGGGAGGGCCTCTGGAAAACGCAAAAGGAGATAACCATTGTGAGATGTGCTTTGGCTGCTGGCAAGAGCTGCCTTCCTCCCTCCAGCCCTAAACAAATGATTTGTTGCAACTTGGGCAATGTAGCAAACAAGCCCCAAACTATTGCAAGCTCAAAACAACATAAGGCAGGAAGGATTTCATCTTGAAATCCAATTAGTTAAAAAGTAAAACAATAACTCAGCCCACCTTTGGAGCAGAGCAGGCAGCCTTGAGTGATACGCTCCCAGACCAGGAAGCTGCTCTCCTGGGAGGAAATCAGATCAGCAAAGTTCTTGTAAATAACCAGGAAGACTGATAAGAAACTTAGTATTTCTTCAAAAGTATTTGGAACCTCTTAACAGGTGTACATCCCTAGCCCTTTGTCTCTCAACTGCCTATGAAAACCCCTAGACAATGTAACATCCCGGGATGCTCTTGTCCCCTCCTGGCGTGAGTCAGGAGCTCTGTCTTTCACTGTATCTCTAAATAACACCTGTACCTTGCTCTCCTACCTTGACTGTTTGCGAAGTTCATTCTTTGGCTCCGTGAGCTAGAACCCCGGCATCATTGCCTCTAGGACAGCAACCATCCTGAATGTCAACCCCAGACATGAGATGGTGATTGCAATGGTCAGGACAGCCCCCTGAGGGCCACGGGGCCTCCCAGCGCGTCAGGCTGTCCTCTGTGCGCAGGAGCATCAGACCGTCCTGGAAGGTGAGGGCAGCAGATGTAGGCTGGTGCCCATACCCCCAGGTAACCCACTTGACTCTAAAAACATTAGGTTTGATGGGACCTTTTGGGATCATCTAGTTTATTTTACAGATGGGAAGATAACTGCAAATCTGGAAAAAGAAATCTCCACGTATTTACATTCTTGTCCAAGACTAGGCATCTGGTGATTCTTTTTAGCCTATAGGCAGGGTGGTCGTTGTGCTTGGCCAACCATATGAGTTCTCAGTACTGCGTTCTTCCTCCGCCTCTGTCCTGCTCGTAATCCGCCCCACACAGGGCTGGGGCCAGGGCGCTTGCATCGAGCTGAGCTAGGTAGGCGTCACATAGGCCAAGCCTTTGGCCTCCTCCATGATGGAGGACCCGCTTCCAGTGGTGGCCCCACGGTGGCTGAAGGGGCGCTAGGGGCTTGGTGGAGTCAGGGGCTCCTCAAGGGGAGCGTCTGGGCTTAGAGGCCTGAGTTCTCATTATTGAGAGATTGCTGGAAAAACAAACACCTGCATATTTCTTTCCTTTGGGGGATTCAAGCAGAGTTGACTTTGGAGACACAAAGACATTGCCCCCTGAAGGACACAGGAACCAGTTGGCAGTGTTCAAAGCAGCAGCCAAGATTTAGGAAGCTTAAACCTAACCAGCTTTCGTTAGAACCCTTCTAGGCTGGCATTAACATGTGACGTGCCCGGTGGGCAGGGTCCTTGCAGCGTCTGGGGAAGGCTAGATGGGACTGGACTAGCAATGACCTCATCAGGCACTTGGCGCCCACTGGGTCTGGTGCCATTACTGAGCTCAAGCGGCGGTTTGTGTAACTCCCAGGCCAGCCCCACATTCCCCATGGGACTCGGAGAGCCCAGTGTTTATCCCTGGGGCGGAAGGGGGTATTTTCGGTGGGAGATGGGCAGACCACATAGCAATCGTCAGTCTTGTTATGGAAAAGACACACACAGGGTGAGGCCACGTCCAGAGAGATCTGGGACGATGGGATGGATGTTCTGGGGAATTATGTTCCATGTATTGATACAGTTTGAAATGAGGACTGTCCACAGTGGAACGCCCCAATTAAAGAATGGTCTGTCCCCCACGGTACTGTTCAGAGAGCTTAGATGAGCTGTTGGCTGGCACAAGAGCCTAAGGCCCTCATTCATGACCTGATGACTGCTGCTCACACACTCTTCTAACAGACGTGGTCACCTGCTTCCCCAGCAGTAGCCGAGAGGGAAAAGTACACTTAGGGAATTGGAAAGAGTATTACAATTTTTAAGACTAAAGCAACAAAATAGAGACAAATACTCAGAATTATGACAATTCCAGGCCATTTAGTGAAAGAGCGAACCATTGTACGAACTTCGGGGGCACGTGAAGAAAGGCCAAGGGGTGGGTCACCGCTATGGAGTGACATTATGTCCAGTTGTCTGTTAAATAAGACAGAATGATATGCAATATATTTCACAGAGATCTGTGTAAAAAATTGAGAGATAGTCAATAACCTGGAAATTTGCAATACATATGATTAAGAGCCACACCCTCAAATAACACCCACAGAGCAGGATGAAGAGATAAACATGGGCAAAGGATGGGATGTGAGCAGGTATTTCACAAACACCACGCAGCCGGCCAGTTCACACGTAAAACATGCCTGACTTTATTTGTGATCACACAGACACAGGCACACATTTGAAAAGGCGACTTAATTTTTGCCTGCCAGATTATCCAAGATTTACAAGAAACAAAATATTCCCAGTCGGTTGGGATGTTGGGAAGCAGGTCCTCTCAAACACAGTTGGTGTGTATTTTGGAAAAGCCGATTTGGGACTTTTTATCAAATTGTAATGTAGCCATTTATCAGTTTTATCTAGAAATTCCAGCCCCAGCAATCGCCTTGCACCCCCCCCCCACACAAAATAGTATGAAGATCTGTGTTTAAGCGAGTCATTATTATAAGAAACTAGAAGGGGCCCAAAGTCCATTAATATTTCATGGAATATGCATGTGGTGAAATGTTTTGAAAACTTTTAAAAATGGAATATCTGTGAATTGATGAGGCTGAAATACATAGCAAGGAAAAAGGAAGTTGTAGAATCATACATGAAATAGGATCCTTTGGGGTATAAAAATGTTACTCGTATTTAAGCCATGTTTATACCAAACTCTGAAGCTACTTGCAGTTGTTTGGAAGACAGTGTTCTCTCCAGAAATGGGGCCAGGAAGGGGGTCTTTCAACTTCTCGTTTAAAAAAAACAACTTCGTTTCACTCCACAGTCGAACAAACAATGCTTCGGAGTCTCTGGCTATGCCAGTGGTGCTGCGTTATCCTCCGCTGTTGTTTTCACCTTGTAAAATGAGTTGTTTTCTTTGTACCATGCAGTCTGCTGGGTCTTTGCAAACAGGGTGCCATCAGGCACCCCGGGGTCACAGTGAGGGTGTGCTGGGTTTTTGCAAAGAGGGTGCCATCAGGGACCCCAGGGTGATGGTGAGGTTGGCGGCTGCGTTTCAGGAGGCAGGACACTCATGCAAACACAGCTGCCCCTCCCTGGGTGATCGTGGCCGAGTCTCTCCAGCTGTTTCTCGGGGGGACCTGGTCTATGCCACGCATCCCTGGCACCAGTGTCGCCTGTTGCCTTCTCCGGCAGTCGTACATATTTATGGAATGAATGAATGAATGAACGAATGCGAGGGTTACTTCAAATAACCTCAGTTCTGGAAAGGCAACATCCCTACCGGCTTCAATTCTTTATGGCTGTGAGAATTCTAAGTCCAGACCTCTTCAAAAGCCCTCACATCTCACAGGGAGATAGAGCTGGAGGGTGAGAAGATGGTGCGGCCATATTTCCAAAACTTCACGTCATATGCAAAAACGTCAAGACTTCCAACCTCAGAAACCCACCCTTTTCACCGTTACCGTTGACTTGGAACCTCACCAGCCTGCCTCCAGGGGCGCATATTTCACCGGCGATTTAAACGTAATGTGAAAACAGCCATCACCTTACAAAGGTCAGTCTTCTGCAGACCAACCAACTCTTTTGCTCTTTTGCGATTTTGCAAGAAGGGACCTGGGGCTTGACCAAGTCACAAACTGTCTAATTTGAGCTTCTCCCACTAATTAAATTCAAACCATTAATCAGACAAGAGACTGTTTTCTTTTTGCCTTTGACCTCAGGGTGCTTTGCTCTTTGGCATCTGTCACCCTGGAAATTTCACCCTTCTGGGAGAGGGCTGGCGTGAGCTTTTGAAGTTGGCAGAGAAGAGATAAGGAGGACGAGGCAAGCAAGATCTGCTCTACGCCCAGTGCCTACGAGGGCGTCCGGGGAAGCCGGGGCAGACATGTTGCTCCCGCTTCCAAAATGACGGGATGTTACTCCTCTGGTTTCATTTGTTTGCTTAACCAGTACCATGTTCATGTATGTGCCCAAGGATGAGTAAAATTGGTCTTTGCAAAGCATGTTCTCTTTAGTGACACCACCATCTTTCTTATCCTGACTGGCTTATGGGCAGTTACTGTCTGCAGAAAAAAAAAATCCCTAGACAGATTTCTGCAGCTATGTGTTACTCATTTTCAGATCGAGTTTGCAAGGTAAAACTGGGAATGACAACTGAAAAATAAACACTGACCCCTGGCCGTGTGTCCTCTGTTTTGCTGAATGGTGACCCTGGCCTAAGGGGACAAGGCAAGGTGGCCATTACACTGCGTCCCACCAAAATGAAAAAAAAAAATGCCTAGCACAAAAGTCAGCCCCTGGGATTTGAACCCAGGGAACTGGGAGAGTTCAGGGAGCAACCTTCTGCTTGGTGTGTAAGGACCAGGGGTGTCTGGTTTCCAGTACGTCATGGTTATCAGCCCCTGAGGGTTAGGAGTATTAACATCTGAATGCCAAGCGATCCTGTTCCTTCGATTAGCTTTGTTTGCGCCTGTGAATTGCATTATGCCCATTTCCACAAAAAAGAAGCTAGAGCACCAGAGAGAGAGACGCCTGCACCCTGGCCCAGGAGAACTCTCTGAGAGCTGCTTCTCTGGAGAGAGGTCCCACTCCGTCAAATTCTGCAGCATCTACTTTCATGGGGCTTCAGGTTTGAGCCTCTGGGGAGGGAGATTCCAGTAGCTTATTAAACCAGGCAACTGATTATTTTCTTCTAACGGGAGCTTCACGCTGGCAAACCTGGTCATTTTGAAGGTGGAGGCATCTGTCAGGAACAGTCCTCGGCCAACATGCGGTCGGAGGTGCTGAAATGTGGTCCCTGACCCAAGGGGTCATCTCTAATTGACTTATTTTTTTTCTTTTGTCCCAAGTATCAAATGAGCAGAAACAAGTCTGAGATATTTTGGGGGAGAGTTATGCTCGTTGGGTGGGATTTCATGGACGTGCTTAGACTTAAAGGACCGCTCGTCTCAGCAGGAGATTTATAAATACGCAGGTGCTGAGACCCCACCACAGAGATTCTGACCCACTGGTGGAGCGTCATACCTGTAATCAGCTTCACCAGGGGCCACAGAGCCAGGCTGAGAATTGCATTTTAGATCCAAGCCATGAACCTCGTAAAGTTACAAAGACCACCGTGTCCAGAATGCAGAGGGCATCTGATTGACACCTAGGAGTGAGTGAGCGAAGCCGCAGTGGAGAAGGATTGAGACTGGGAAGTCTGAGGTCTATAGTGGGGGGACCGGCTGACAGTCCCCATTCACAGGCAGGAACATACTTCTCACAAATCCCAGAGGAAACCTCACCTTGTGACTTTGTTGCATTTAGACAGGGGCAAGGAGGCCCAGACTAGGCAGAGGTGCAAGGGCTGGCAGCTGTCTGGCCAATCCAGAAGGCAACACATAAGCCACAGGTAGATATTTTGCCCAGCACCAAGGTCCCCTTTATGGGGGAGAGAGGGCTTGGGGAATGTGTAGAGAGAAGTCACTGCCGTTTCCTGTGACTTTAATCCAGTCTCGTCAATGGCTGCAGGCGTATTCTCCTGACCCACGATGTTGTAAAAATGGGCCATTTCACATATAAATCCAAATATCCTGTTGCTCTTGATAAACTCAGAAGATCTGGCCACACCAGGCCAGTGTTCCCCTCCAGAAATGAAAGGCTGGAGCTCAGCCACAGCTGCCACTTTGGGCAAGTTCTGGCCTCTCAGTTTGCCACAGTCTCCACCACTCCTTATTGCCTGCTCTCCATGTGCTTCCCTAGCCCACATGGCCTGCCTGGTCCCTGTAGGCAGCTGAGTCTGCAATGCTTCAGACAGTTGGGAAAAATGTGTCCTCTGTGACATATTCACAAATAAGGTAAAGTCATCCACAGTTGAAATTCCTTGCAGAGAGCCTGGGCCAGGTCACTGATGGGGGAAGCTGATAGCCAGTCACAGGTTAACGAGCCTTTTGCTCTGGAGAGGATATATAAATACACCCCAGAGGGGATCTGAACTTTCCCCCACCTATCTGATCCGTCTCTAATTGTTACCAATTGGTATTCCCTTACGCCCATGCTTTCTTTGTAATAGAGATGTTGTTCTCATTTTCCCATTTAGAGTGACCCTTTATTCCAACTGCCCATCCACGAGGGTCACTGATTTCCTGGGATGAGAATTTTTGGGGTTTGGGGGTTTAAAATGTCCTATTTTCTTTCTTCCCTGAACCGGCCCCACTTTCACTTTAAACCACCAGGCACGTCAACATCCTTGAAGCCGTTCTTGCTGTGCTTGTACCACTAAAGCAAAGTCACAAGAATTTTACCAAAGTCACGAGCAATGCTTTTCATTTCATTTGTGCATTTCTAAGAAATGACACATGAGGAGAAGGATGCTTGTGGTGACTGGGTCCTGTCCTTGCTGGCCTTTTAACCTGCATCATAGATAATTGTAGAATTTCGGGCTGGCGATTGGTTTACATCTCGCACCATGGCCTCTGACCTCTGACACGGCGAGCGTATCCTGGGTGAGGGTGCGCTCAGCCCCCGGAGTGTCCTGAAGTCTGAGCTGGATTAAATGTCTGAAGCATGACTTTTCCAGAGAACGCGGCCCTGGGTCCGAGCGAGTGCCGGCCTGTGGACGCCTCGGTGTTGACCTGCCCTCATCTGCTCAGGGGAAGTCTGGCCACCCAGACAGTGAGCAGTGGTGGGAAATGCTCAAGAAGAGGGACTCCGCCTCTAGCCTCCCTCCTCCCCGGCCCCTCTCAGCCTCAGGGGTGGGTGTGCTTTGGGCGCTGGAGAAGCAGATAAGACATTGTGGGGTGGGGGGTGCACGGTGACCTTGGTGGGCGCAGGGTCCCCTTCTGAGGTGGCGGACGTGCTCTGCAGATGGGTCGAGGTTATGCTTGCACTGCTTGTGAATGTGCTTAATGCCACCTCATTGGCCGCCTTTAAATGGTCAAAAAGGTGCATTTTAGGTCAAGTGTATTTTACTGCAATAACAGAAAGGCAATGGAGAGAGAAACAGTGTACTCAATAAGAACTTTTTAAAATGACAAATGACAATTAATAACTTCAGAGGGAGATGAGAAAACATTGCATTTGTGAGATAAGAACACGGGTCTTTCTCATGCCCCATGGGGGATAACCGTATGCTCCCATCATGTGTGCACACATGTGCTCACACTCAGCTAGTGCCCTGCAAGCCCATGTCCAGTGACCACAGTCAGCGTGTCGCTGGGATGCAGGCGCCCTGGTGTGGTCTGTGGCCCACCAGTGTCCTCACTTGCATGTGGAGACCAGGGTCCCCAAGAGGATTCAGGGGAAATGTCCACCCCATCCCAGATACCCCTACAACATCAACGGCAAGGGCCCCCTGTAACCCAGCCTGTCACAGACCTGCCTTTGGCCTCTGGGTCAGGCTCCTGCCAGGGAGACGGAACTGGGGTTCAGAAGGAGGGGACATAGCATCTGCCTGCATGCTTCTGTTTCAACGTCAGCATCGCCGAACCCAGGAGGTCCAGCCAAGCTCCTGCTTGCGTCTGCGAGGGCTGCCCAACAGCATGCCGCAGAAGGGGTGTCCGACAGCAGGCTTCCTGTCTCTCTCTTCTGGGAGTCTGGAATCAGGCGTTGGCGAGGCTGTGCTCCCTCAAACCTGCAGGGCCACCCTCTATGCCTTTCTCTGTCTTCACACGCTGTCTTCTGAAAAGACACCAGGCGTCCTTGCTGAGGGGTCCACCCCATCCAGCATGACCACATCTCAACTAATTGCACCTGTAATGACTCTCTGTCCAAGTAAAGTTGCATTCTGAGGTCTGGGGGTAAGGATGTCAGCACGGCTTTTCCTGGGCACACAGTTCAGCCCATAATACCCTGAGTCCCTCCGCACAAAGCACCGCTGAGACCCTCTTGAGTCCTCCTGGAACTGGTTGTCGCTGAGCACCCATAGCTCCCCACAGAGAACTAGCAACGCCCCGGCTTTCACGGTTTAAAGGAAGCTAAAGCTGCAGCCATGGTTTTAATTAAGGGCTGATGGGCCATGTCATGACATCATCAATAAAATGAGCATAATAAAAAGAAATGACTTAATAGGAGGCATGGGAGGGCTGCCCTGGATTTGTTGTGAAATTGCATTATGTAGCAATAAAACACCGTGTTGGGGGTGCTGGCCCGGCTCTGTGACAGGGCCGCCCTCTCTTTCCTGAGAAGCCCCACTCATGCTCATGGGCTTTCCGTGGTGCCTTTAGCCCAGACACTGTCTACAAATGTGGGATTTGATTTGCTCCTTAGTTGGGTGAAGTGAGCAGGTTAATTCCAAACCACTGGGGCGGAATCAGATTCTTTTCTGGAATTTGTATGCTGAATCATGCTGCATCTTCTTACAGGGGGAGCTGTGGTGTGACAATGCCTCCCTGGAGCTGTGTCACAGGGCAGCCTGCCTGGGCAGCTGGCCTGAGACTCCAGAACAGAAGCCAGGGGGGATTTGGAGGCGTAGAATGAGGCTCAGCCTCAAACACGGAGTTGTGGTCGTCCTTAGCTGTCATTTCCCTAAAGCTCACCGGTGAACTTGTGATGTTTTCCAACTCCACATCCCCATATACATTGTCTAGAAAATTTGCTTTCTTGGGAACCAGCAGGATTGGGGTATGAAACCTTCTAGGCACGGCCGTTTAGGAGGGACGTGGATGAGGGGAGCGTGTGGCGATCACAGGGAGGCAGGCGGACGTGGGCTGCTGTTCAGGCCTGTTCCCAGCTTTGTGTTTCACAGGGGCAGCAGGCCAAGGGGGGCTGATGCCAGCTTGGGACCAACCAGTCATATGCCTTTAAGCCACTGCTCCTGCATCTGGCAGGGGGTGATTTTCCGCAACTTGCCCACCCAGGTGTCTTACAGGCTAGCCTGGCTCTGCTTGAAAGAATCTGAGCGTCAAAGACAAAAGGAGGGGGGGCACAATACGTTCCACTGAACGCGCCCATTGGCTCCTTCAACATTTGGGCACCTGCTGTGCTGGGCTTTCTGCTACCTGTGAGAAAGAAGGGTCGGTACAGGAAGGGTCCTTGGGTTTTCAGAGGACACAGTAAACCAACGAGTTTAGAAGTGACGTGGAAGCCGACTGCAGCTCATTAGATGGAAACTGTGCTGACCAGCATGCCTCTTGGAGAAATAGTTTGGAACCGTCTGGGGGGAGCTGTGTACATCCTGTGGCCCCGCCATCCATCCCCAGGTACGTGCCCCACGGAAACCTGCGCCCGGGTGCACAGGGTGTCTGTACAAGATTGCTCACGGAAGCATCTCCTTTAAGGGGTCCACGCTGGAAATAACTCAGGCGTCTACTGACACCAACGCCAGTGGGTAACGGTGGTGCCGTCTGGGAGGATGATCGTGGCCACACAAACAGTCATGAGTGAAAGAAACAAGTAACAGAACATGTATATATGTGGAGAGTATGTGTTTGTAGAGTCCCAAAGCAGGCAGGACTCCCTATGTGTTTATGGCTGCACGGACACGCATCCAGAGGAAGGCGAGCAGGGCACGGCGATCACGGAGACCAGGCCACCACCTGCTCTGTGGCGAGGATGGTGCGGGGCAAGGCGCTGCAGGGCACAGGCCTGGGTGCTGGTGGTCTGGTTTCTAGGCCAGACCATGATGGCATGGAGATGGCTTTATGGCTGTTTGTTTCACATACACATAGACATTCTGCCTTTTTCTGTATTTACATTATTTTCACACAGAAAAACCGTAAAGAACCTTATAAGAATCGTTCCAAACCTCTCCTCTGGGATTAGCCTGAACCAATCCAAAAAAAATTGGCATCTTTGCCTCTGTGTGAACTGGCTGCCAATTCCGGCTCCATGGCTTTCCTGCCAGGCGGGTCTCTTGACTTTCCTAAGTCTGGTTTTTCATCTATGAATGAGAATAACAGACCCACCGGCAAGGCCCCTGAAAAGCCCCACATGTAGCCTGGCGGTGTGCTCCTGGCCCAGGCAGATGCCTGGAGGGGAGGCTGGGGAGTTGCAGCAAGGTTTTAAGACAACAGATGCACCTACCCCTACGGGCACCCAGTGCTGCCCTGTGACAGGCAGCAGCATGTCTTGGAGGGGCTGAGGCAGAGGAAGCGTAGGGGAGAGGGAGGGAGTCTGCGTCCTGACGAGAGCGCAGCCGGGCCGTGGACTGCCAGCTGTGCATCTCCCCTCCCTGTCCATCACCCCATGAACTTCAGACGTGCTTAGCCAGCCCCACAGTCACGGGCACCAACCCCTAATTCTTTGCACTAGATTCCCTCACGAACCCCTACATTTGTATTGGTTCTCCTATTTACGAATTAAGCCACCTTGGGCCAATTATTCCACCTCTTGGAATGGGAATAATCACTCCAGGGAGGATTAAATAAGAAATATGTGAAGGTCTTGGTGCTTGGCCCCTTCCATAACAAAAGTTCTCAATAAGCAATAGAGATTGTCATCATCATGGTTCATGGTAAGGGTTCTCAAGGGTGCTCTAATTCTCATGAGGAAACGAGGTGGAGCTGTGGCAGAGGGCTGCAGCCCCCTCACAGGCCAGGGGACAGAGGAGGAACGGCGGGGGGACCACAGCGACAGGCGAAGTGTGACGCCAGGCGTTGTTTAGAGGACACTGTTTTGAAGGAACGAGTTTTAATGTGACGACGAGAGACTGAGCCCTCGCCAGCTGGGAGCCTCTGGAGATCCGTGGCAACCGGGGCGGGTGGAGCCGTGGCTCAGGACACTCTTCTGGGCTCGGCCGGAAAGGGAAAGTGTGATGCCATCATGTGGTCCTGGGGCCGCTGCTTCCAGCCCTGGGCCTCTGCGTCCTGCCTCCAGGGGGAGAGAGGGCGGCCAGGGGGCCGGGCAGTGAGGGGAACCCCATCTGGGCAGCAGGGGCAGCAGAGGAGGCAGAGCCGTGGCGGACGGCCCCTCTCCCGTCCCCCGGGAGCGGGGACACAGACAGCGAACACGCTGCTTTGGTCCGGACGCCCCATGTGGCCCCTCCCTGTCCGGCTCCCAGGCCCTGGAACCCCAGAGAGTTCTCACCAGTGGGCTGAGGAGCGGACCAGCCTCTACAACCCAAACCCGCTTCCCCTGACAGCTGGGGGATAGTGGGTGAACAGGACAGGCTCACGGGCCAAGCCGCCCCCCACAGGGCTGATGTTCTGGGGGCACCCTAAATGGCTAACCCCCTGAGCCCCTGGAGCCCGGTATACCCCATCTCCAGGGACCAGCTATTAGCCATCCGTGTTGGGTCACACACCCCAGAATACCTTCTCTCACAGGCGCTCCATCAGGCCTGAGATCCACCTGCATTTTGGGCACTGGGGTCTTGAAGCCTCCAATCAGGTATAAATAGCCCATGGTGGGGCCATGGCCACCATCTCTCCAATGTCCTTCAGAATAATAGCTGTTTCTACAGTGTCCCTGGCAGCCCCATGTGCCTTACATATGCCAGCTCATTGTATCCTTGAAAACCTCTGTGGATGGATGGGTACTGTTATGCTCCTATTTAACAGATGGGGAAACCGAGGCACAGAGCAGTCAGGGGATGTGGTCACAGGCACAGCAGGGATTGGAGCCCAGGTATTCTGTCACCAGCCACCTGCTCTCGGGGGATGCTCTCTTAGGCCGGATTCTGTCCCTGGAACTTTTGATTTCTATGTTCTGTAAGCCTGGGGAGCTAAAGGAAAAGTACCCACACTTCCCACGTTTTCCAAAAGGAAAATGTGGCTTTATCGTGTGACCAGGTTCTTGGGAAAGTCCTGTGTGCAAGCGGGACTCTGTGCCTTGATGGGCGGGGTGGTGGTGTTTGGGGCCATGGGACTGGTTTACGGCCAGACGGGGGACTCTCCGGCAAATCCCTGACATAGTCAGAGATGGAAGATCTTATGCGAAACCCACTGGAGTTTAATGTGTAGTAATCAATGGAATGAATACAAACTACTTCTGTAATTTGTTCTTATTGAACTTCACTTACATGGCACTTCCCATGGGTCAAGAACCATGCCAAGCACCTAATAAAAATCATTTTCTGTAATAGGAGCACCCTACCATGCTGGCTTCAAGTGTGACATTTGGAGTCATGTAGACATGGATTCAAATCCTGGTTCTGCTGTTCTTCATAATTGTGTCTGAGCTTTAACTTATTCATCTGCAAAACGGGGGTATCACCAACCGTCTCCTAGACTTGGAGGAAATAACTGTCTGAGTTCGAATCATATGAAATTACTGACTTTTGAGCTGTTTTTACTTCAGAAGCAGGCAGCTTCCCGTGGTTCAAATATATAAGAGCTTGGCCCAATGCCAGCACTTAGAAAGCACTCAATGGACCGTGGTTACTTTTTTCGACTTCTGTCACAGAGAGGAGCATAAAACTACGAGAGCCCTTCCTGCCTAGTAGACTCTGCATCTCTCCATTCATTATCTGTAAGTCCTTGGACCCCTTGCCCAAAATTATCCTTCAGTAGGGCTGGCTGAAATAACTGAAATGCTTTCAGTGAGTCACAGCCTTTGAAAAGAAAGAGTTTAGAGGATGATTCTTTTTCTCCATAAGCTCTTGTTTCCAGGGGCTTCAGCACCAGTGGAAGACAGCTGCCAACGCAGGCCCCTCACCGTCAGATTAAGTCACGAATCTGGAAGCAGAGCTCCCAAGGCGGCTCCTGGCCGTGCGGATTCCTCGGCCATATGTCGCCCTTGCGAGGTGGGGGGGTCCCATCACAGCCCTTTGACAAATGCACAGCTCCCGAGCCATAGAGCCACAGGAGGTGAGATTCACATGGGCTAATTATATCAGAAGACACCCTCACCCCGAGAGAGACCCTTTCTAGTCCCTTTCCTGCCCAAACTCCGGAGCAACCAGCATGGAAACGCCATCCCGCCTCTGGGGTCTGACCCCCAGATGTCAGCACCTTTCTCGGAGGGAGAACAGACGTGTGTGCAAACTGCTAACTCCACCTGCATGGGGAGGCGGCCCCCATGCTCGAGTCACACGGCTCACTGCATAGAAAAAATTGTCAAAGGAAACCTGGAGGGCACCAAAAGGAGGCCCAGAGGCACCAGTCAGGGATGCTGTCAGAAGCCTGCGCACCCACAAAGCGCAGCCGTGGGCCCCGTGCCATGAGTCGCAGCCCGTTCTCAGCACCCATATGTTACCAGTGTGTCCAGAGTGGCATCGTGGGCCCATACCACTAAGCATTGTGAGTAGGCACACCGTGTGGTGGCGACTATGCAGGACAGTCCAAAGAAAGTGTAAAGGATGGAATTTCTAGGGGCTTATAGCTGAGACTCCAGTTGGCCAGCATAGCCACCGTGGGCAACCACCTTGTCTTCTGGTGCGGTCATGGCTTAACACAGGGACGGTGACCTGGTCAGCACACGTCAGTCAGAGGCCTGTATGCGTGGTGCCCGCACCGTGGAGCTATCCGTGGGGGCTTTACAACGAAGCATTATTATTGCGAAAGAAAGTTACCGGGAAAACCCGTGCTCGAGCATGTCGTCAAATGCAGCATAAAACGGTTGTGAAACAAAACGTCTCATAATCATGGCCCTTTGCAAGTCAGAGTAGCCTACACGGCACTTCCCAGCCAGCGACGGCCACGACCACTTCAGAGACGGTTGTAAAGGAAACAGGTCCCAGGCCCCTCGGAGCTCGAGTCTAAGGCTGCGAGGGCAGGATGCAGGGTGAGCTGTGGCATCTTGCAGTGCCAGGACGTAAGACAGTATGAAAAAATAGAAAAGGATGCACCACTTCAAAGTACACACAGGAGTCGCTCCAAGAACTCCCTCCTCCAACGGCCAGTCTGCGGCAATCGGCGGGACAAGACGAGCGGTGAGAGCATTGGGCCGTTACCCGACCTGGGACATAAATCCCCGGAGCCCATGCTGATAGAAATAGATGTTCGGACAAATAAATGGAGAAGGGACGTGTCATCCTTACAGGAGAATTCCAAAAACACATGTACAGGGATGAAGGAAGTAAGTCGCCATCGGTGAGGCTGCTGTGGCGAGACCCACGGTGGGTGCCGGGACCGGCCCCCGCGGCTTTGAAGAGAAGCAGAAGGGCCGCAGAGCCCCGGGGCCTCCCCTGTAAGGTTGTGGCTTGTGCCTGCTCTTCACCGATGCTCCACCCACCCAGAAGTGCGGCTTAAATGCGAGCTGGACAGAACGACTCCCTTCTGACCAAACATGGGGAGGGAGAAATGGAATTTTCCAGAGCTGGACACTCGCAGGTGTCCCCCTAAGTATGTGGCCGAGGTCACCATGGCCCATGATAAGCCGCGTGTATAGAACGCAGCCCCGATGGGATGGGATGAGGACACACCAGTCCTGCATGTTCTTCCCCCAAATCCATAGCATCCCACTAATCAGGAGAGAACATGAGACTAACCCAGTTCCAGGGACATGCTACCGAACACTTGACCCTGACTCCTCAGAGCTCATGGCTGCGGAGGAGGAAAATCTAGGAGACTGTCGCACATGGGGGCTGCCAACGGCTTCATGACCACGAAGTGCTGCGGACCTGATTGGGCCGGAGGTAGGGAGAGCTGGGGAAACCCAGGGTAAAGACTGGCTGAGCTGGTAGTATTGTAGCAGCTCGGCTTCTTGGTCCTGATAAATGCCCATGGGTCATGTGTGTGCTTATTGTCACCTGGTCCCTGAGACACGGGTGGTTCTGCAAGCACGACTCTGATAACAATGTGTCCTCACGTCTCCCACGAGTGTCCTGGCCCGTCCTAGGCGTGTGCACGGGTGTGCGTGCTTGACGCTTCCAGCAGCGCCAGGAGCCAGGCCCTGGTTGTTGTCTCGGTGCCATTGAGGAGCACGCCGAGACTCAGGTCTGCTAAGTCCCTGCCCAGGTCCTTGGCTGGCCAGTGGGCTCAGGGCCGCTGCCGCAGGACCTGCCCAAGGCTCCCCCCGCCATGCTGTCTGCCGCACCCTGTCCTTCCCGCGTCCCCATCCTGCCTGGGCATGCCTCGTGGAGACGGAGTCCCCCACCCCCAGTCCTGCCCGCCCGCAGTGTCCATGTGTCAGGATTGTCCAGACACGTGCGGGAGCAAATCGTGCCCAGTTCCAAGACCTGCTCCTAAATTGCAGGTAATCAACTGCGCTGGTCCCAGAGGACGCTGTGCTCACTGAATCAAGAAATAAGCTACTGATCTTCTCTCTTCCTTACCCCAAAATGCCCCAAGCCATTTGAGGGCCTCCCTGCCCCTTCCTGGGCTGCAGCCCGAGGCAAGCAGATGGGAGACACCTCTTCATGTCAGGAGAGTTAAATCAGCTCAGTAGCACGTGACAGCCCCTCCCCTCCCTGCTGGGGCAGGGGGGCGCTCATCACAAGCCAGGGGCCTTATTTCAAATAGTAATTAATTGACGACAAATAGCAATTCATGGGTCACATTCCTACTTCAGTGAAGTGCATAATTCCATGCTCCTTGAGCTGGGGATGGGCCACGTCCTTGTTTTCTTTTAATCTGGTTTGAAAGACTGTGCTCTCCCAGGCAGCAGGCACGGAGCCGGGTCCCCCATGAGTGAGTTCATCCGTGTGGCATGTGCAGCCTCATTGCACTCTGTGACATGAAATGCCAACCGTCACAGCCCCTCAGGGGCTTTGGGGGCATGGCTGAGGAACCTAATTAGCCGTGATCTCAATTTATTAAAAATCATAAATATTCTCGGAGGCAGGGTGGGAGTCGGAGGCAGGGAGGAGGCAGCTTCTGGCTGGTGTGTGTGTGTGTGTGTGTGTGTGTGTGTGTGTGTGTGTGTGTGTG